>BLSH010066713.1:1824920-1850171 GCA_018402905.1 Glandirana rugosa | reverse complement strand
TGCGCAAACCAATCAATAAACGCCAATTGCGATTTTTTTTATCGCAAATATGATGAAGAATATAAATCGGCCAAAAACGGTGAAAAAAAATGTTTTTTTATATTTTTTTTTTGGATTTGTATTTTAGCAAAAAGTAAGAAATTTGGGTTTTTTTGCAAAATTGTCGCTCTTCTTTTGATTATAGCGGCGATCAGAAATGACGCAGAGGGGATCAAATACCACCAAAAGAAAGCTCTATTTGTGGGAAAAAAAGGACGCAAATTTCGTTTGGGTACAACGTCGCACGACCGCGCAATTGTCAGTTAAAGCAACGCAGTGCCGAATCGCAAAAAGGGCTCCGGTCCTAAAGCTGGAAATCCTTCCGGTCCTTAAGTGGTTAAGCAACAGCAGGAACCTCTCCCTATAGAACTTGGAGATGATTTTAAAATCATCTCCAAGTTGTACAGGGAAAGGTTTCAGCTGTTGCTTTAAGGGAAAGATTATTGTTAGAAAATCATCTCCAAGTTCTGTAGGCAAAGTGTATTCTAGCCGCATAGAGCCATATTATTGTTAGAAAATCATCCCCAAGTTCTATAGGCAAAGTGTATTGTAGCCGCATAGAGACATATTATTGTTAGAAAATCATCTCCAAGTTGTATTGGAGATGATTTTCTAACAATAATATGGCTCTATGCGGCTACAATACACTTTGCCTATAGAACTTGGAGATGATTTTCTAACAATAATATGGCTCTAGGGGGCTACAATACACTTTGCCTATAGAACTTGTAGATGATTTTATAACAATAATATGGCTTCTATGCAGCTAGAATACACTTTGCCTATAGAACTTGGAGATGATTTTAGAACAATAATCTTTCCCTTAAAGCATCAGCTGGAACCTTTCCCTGTACAACTTGGAGATGATTTTAGAACAATAATCTTTCCCTTAAAGCAACAGACTCTACCTAGTCCAGTCAGATTGTTCTGTGCAGCAGGATGAGGTCTGCAATCTGTCCCTCGAAGCAGCAGTACTAGTATCTCTACCTAGTCCATAATCAGATTGTTCAGTAATGCACAGGATGATATGTTCTATAATATCTGCAATCTGTCACTCACAGAGCCAGCAGCATCCTCTCCCTAAACTATCCTGAGAGCATATGACATGCAGCATGGTGACTCCAGCCCCATATAGAGGCTGGGTCACATGGTGCACTGGCTAATCACAGCCATGCCATTAGTAGGCATGGCTGTGATGGCTTCTAAGGGCAAACCAGTAAAGCACTTGTTGATTGGCTGCCCTTGGCAGCTATTCAACACGTGTAATAAAATACCAGAACACCGGACCCGAACCCGGACTTTTTTTGAAAAGTCCGGGTCCCGGACACCCCAAAGTTCGGTACGGACCCGAACTTTACAGTCCTGGTTCGCTCAACTCTAATCACAAACTGTCACAAAATGTTGCAAAAATCCCTCTTATTTATATATTTCATCTCAAAAGTATGATTTATATATACGTTTTAGTTTACATCTATGAAGCCATTACATCTTCTTGTATTCTGTTAGTATGTGTAGCCTATTAGGGATTGCGATATAAAGGGCTATATGATGATGATCTATTTTAACAGTCCATTTACTGTAAGTGCAGCAGAAACTAGGGAAGAGAGTCCATGTGCTGCTGTACTGTCAATGTATTATCAACACTGAAGAAACCACTTTACCTTTCATTGCCAGCCTTTGTAAAACTGGAGTGGCCTGGGGAGGTCCCATGCTCCTTGTCAGCTTTTCCTTGTTAAGAAGCCCCGTAGATGTTCATAAAGGGTCACAGGGCTTATTCTATTACTTGTTTTTCACATCCTCCAGTTGTTAAACTGCTTTGTACTGTCTCTGCCTTGTCAGGACAAAGTATTACAACATTCCATGTTTCATGTGTCATGGCGTTGTTTAGCTCTGTGTTGTTGAACTAGCTGACCTTGTGTCATTGTGCTTTATGTTCAGTTGTCTTATTTTACATGTACTGTAGCTATAGCAGACCTTAGTTTTTTGTCTATTGTGCAATAATTTAGCCCCTACTGGAGATGATAAATATATTAAAATTGACTGGGTGCTATAAGAAAAGTTTTCTTCGAGACACTTTTTATACATGGGGTCCAGTATGTCCCTTCGATTCTGGGCATTCCATGTCAAAATATCAGATCTTGCTACTTGTATACATTTAAATATTTTATTTATATCACTAAGCTTCAGGCTAGTCCTAATTATCACCGCAGCACACAAATTAGAAATTGTCTGGCAATGTTCTCTTCTTTTTTCATCTAACACTGTTCTTGTTTCCTCCAACACAATCTACAGAATTTGCATCTACTCACTGTATCTATTGATGATCTGCAATGCATTAATCCTAAAATTATTAATTAACAAAATTCATGTCTTTGTGTCAAATTTTGTCAAAACTTAAAATGTTTCAATAATTCTATAACCTCTGTTTCTTTTTCAGTTTTTCTTTATTAATACCTTTATTCTTTGCTTACTTGTGATTAACACTCTATTGATATGTGTTTACCTTTTCATAGATGTTCTGTACTGCAATCTATATGGAGGTTTGTACTGGCTGAGGCTTGCACAGATTATACATGTACATGGTAAAGATGTTTACACGATGATCACTTTGCCATGGGTGTCTTATCCCCACAGTGGAGATGAATATTTTATAAACTACTGTAGTAGTAATTTTGATATGAACTCGGGACATCACTCTGGTGGTCATAGGGGTCGATTTACTTTAGACAAATAGGCTGTTCCCATTGCAATTAGTTTAGTATATGTGCAATCGTGTGCAAGGAGAATAAAAGAAAAACAGTATTTTTGGTTGCACATGAATGGATGAGGGTCAACAAAATTTCGCTCATTCGTTAAGCTAAGGGTAAATTCTCTGATAAAGTGGAAATCCCCTTGCAAAGTGAACAGCCTATTTGTCATTAGTAATATAACCCCATATAATCTTAGTGCCATTCTGTGCCATATAAATGCTGCTGCAAAAAAAAACAGAATGGGCCATTCAGATCTCACTGTCCCAAATCACAGAATTTAACATCCTACCCTTGCACATCAGTGCCCTCCAATCCATTGAGCAGATGCGGTCAAATCTGTTGGGTTTCAGTTCTTGCCCTTATGTATAAAATGAATACCCTGAAAAGGTCCAAAACTATTTTTACAAAGTAACCAGCCTGTGCAAGCTTCAGCAAGATATTCGTGCTAGTTACTTCAAAATCAACCAAATTTTGTTTCTGTCTTTTTTTAAATTAAACCATGAATTTATAACCTCTCAAATATAATAGCTATGGACATAATCTATGTGTGTAAAAAGACTATAAGAGTTGAATGTGTTTGAGATAAAGTTTCTGATTCTGAAGGGAGACTTTTTTCTGACAACATAGCTGTCTTCCTGTTAGTAAGTCTTCCTGTTAGTAATCCCACCAAAGCATACAGATACATACAATTAGGTGTATTTTTTATTTAGAATATATTTGAGATAGTAGCAAATAGGCACATTTCATTGGACTTGTTCTGTAAAGTTGACACTGCTTTGTTGCTTGCCCAAGTAACATCTATGGTTCTAATGAGTGTCAGGAACATACCCTAACATTTATAGCCAGATGGCTAACTCAGGCACCTTAATCCAATCATCATGGACTGTGGCATGGCAGATGCGGATTGTCCAAGAACATGATGGGGTGGTAAAATTTGTAAAATAAATCTTATAATTACATAATCCATTTTCACAGAAAATGAATGGTAAGCCTCGGGTATAATATGCAAAAAAATACTTTCTAAAAGCTGTCACCCCACAGTGACAGTGCTCAGGTCTAGCAAGGGAGTGTGCATGTGCACCCTATACCCAATGCTTCCAGAGGGCTGCATCAGTAGGTGAGAAGGCAGCTAGTACCATCAGTGTAGTTGCAGGCACATCACATTATGATGCCTGGCTGTACACCAGCAGCTTTAGTTTGATTAGTATTGCCTAATTACAGGTTTCCTTTAATAAAAGCTTTCTTCAAGTATGGGAATACTGCAATTTTTTTTATTGTATTTAGAAACAATTTATTTGAGGTACCTTGCATTTTTAGACCAAAATCTAACATTTATAGTGGGCTTATTTTTAATAATGTAATAGAGAAGATTTAACCTTATTCCAGCATAGTAAGTTAAGACTGCATTGTGGTAATGCTGTAAAGCATATTATCAATGATAAAAAAGCCTACATTTATATTGCTGGAAGCAATAGTCTTGTCCCCAGGAAAGCCCTCATCAGGTTTTCATTAACAAAGCAAAGGGAGGCAACATTTTAGCTCACATCAGGGTCTTCTTACTTACTAAATCTAAATCAAGCTATTTTTGCTGTGCAAAAAATGGCAAGTATGAATAGGATAGCAACCTTTGATATAAACTGAACAGCTTGCTCCTTTTTTTTTACAGAATGAGTATCAATGCAAAAGCTTTAGGCAACATAAAATGTCTCTAACACATCTGAGGCCACCTTTATTGTAGGGCTGTCCCTAGAAATAAATTTATACAATACAAACTATTCAGACTATGGGACTTTTAGGGCACACTTTCCAGAAAGAATTCTATGAAACATTATTTTATCTAAACATGCATTATAAAACATTTTTGACATAAAAGAATATTGCCAATGTAATTTTTGTACAATTACCAAGTCCATGTCTTATTACTATATTCACACATTTTAAAGTCAAATCTGCTGCATTGCTTGCATCTGTGGAAACAGAAGCTGAATACATATGAAAAAACTCACTCCTCTTCAAATAATTGCATGAAATCACGTATATATCAAATTGATTGTTCTCAGACGATTTGAATGGGTCGGGATAGGACCTCTAGGGGTTTTATTACACTGATTTACATTATCCTTACCTCACTGCTGGCTTAGTCGCCCTGGATGATTGTGGCACCTTCCTACCACGGTCCAGTTGATTTTAGGTCTATAGCTGGGACTGCTTTTATCTTTACACTGTTAAGTACTTACCATATTTATGTATGTGATCTTATTCAAGCCCCTGAAGAAGAGTTTTTCTAAATGCGTTGGGATTCTGTTTCCACTGATGCAAGCAATGTAACAGATTTAACTTGAAAATCTGGGGATATAGAGAGCAGACATGGACTTGGTGATTGTATAAAAACTATATCAGCCAATATTTTTTTGTAAAAATATTTTTATGATGTATGTTTAAATAAAATAATGTATATTATTATTCTGTCTGGTAAAGGTGACTTTAAAGTCCAATGAGTGGTTAGTTTGTATTGTACAGAATTTGGAGGGGTGTTGGCACATATCACAAGTTATTCATCACCTCTTGGTTGATGAAAATACTGGAAAGAAGGAAGTTTGTGCAGCGTTATAGCTGCTGTATCAAGTCTTGTACTGGCCAGGAATGAACAAAGGGTACAAGATCTCTCCTTTATATTCATCCTAATATTTGGTCGTTTTGCCATCAACCCTTTCTTGGTTGTGGACTGCATCCTTTGATGATTGAGATTTAGGATGTTAGCCTTTAGAATCTACAATGCATTTCCCATATATTATTGGTTAAGATTATGGAAAACATATTAGCCCTTCTCTTCCAAATGATTATCTGAACGAAGGTGCCCCTGATGATAAAATTACACAGTTGTAAGTCAAATGGCCATTAAATTTACAACACAAGTTGCCTCATATAAAAAGAATAATAATAACATACTTTATAAAAGTAAGCATACTCTGAAAGCACTGGTATATACAGCAGACAGCTATATGTTCTTTGCAGGAAATGGTGAGGAGTAGAATCTTAAATGGGATTACAATATCTACCCACACAATCTTACCTTTATCTCAAATACTTTCATATCTTATTAGCTTCTCAAGCTCTTATAAATGTTATTCATAGCTTTACTTTATAGGCGGGTTTGTATTTTGGTTTGATTGGCCCTTTCACTGACCTCTCTGAACTTGAAAGAAAGTTGCTGTCTAGGTCAGTAAAACAGCAGCATTGACATCTGTCTTTCATCACACAGGCCAGCGAGGAGGGGGTTTACTTAGTTGTTTCACGACAGACCAGACATCAGACCCCTGATATCTTGCAGGAGGCTGGTTGGCATAACAACAGCAGCCCGCCGCAATGTCCCAATGACAGAAACCATTTTAACAAGGTATTTCACTTTTAGAAAAAGACCATTATTGTATGTTTGTATTAAAAATATACTGCATGATTCCCCTCTGTGATAGTTAAAGCCTATTTAAACCCCAAAACAAACATGTATTACAGCATATGAGTCATTAGATATAGTTGCTGCATTCGTTTTCTTTTCTCAGGCTTTCTTTCCTTATTTTTTTTTTTTAACTTAAGCATTTTTATTGAGTTTCAATAGTATTACAGAATGCAATGAAGTGAACAGCATAGTATTGCATATAAGAAATTAATATGTAAGTTTGTGTTTTCAAGTTTTCAAATCTCATCAAACTTTAACTTGGTCTAGCGGGATCTTATATGAAAGAGGGCAATCACGCTTAGGCTGGGTTCACACTTGTCCGACAAACGGACAGACATTGTGAGCACAGGTCGCATTACGTCACAAAATCAATGTTTCCCTATGAGAGCCGTCTTAACTGGTCCTACACAAGTCGGTCCGACTTTGAAACAAGTTCCTGTACTACTTTGGTCCGACTTTGGTCCTACTTCAGCCCATTGAATATCTTTGAAGTAGGATCAAAGTCGGATCCTTGTTCTAACCATCCGACTTGTGACATCCGACTTGGTGATTACAGCAGCAGTAAAAGGAATAAATCTCACACTGGGATTGTTTTGATTGGTCAAAGGACAAGTCACTATCTCAAAGTCGGAGCAAAATCTTATCTTTGTTCATTCAAGTTGGACAGAAGTAGGACCGATGTTGCAGGGCAAAGTAGGATCAAAAGTCTGACCATTTCTGTGTCGGATAGTGTGAACCCAGCCTTAGTATATATAGATGAAGTGCCCACTCACCAGCTTTCCATGCTGTCTTGGCTAAGAGAACAGCTAAAGTGTTTATGGTTGAATCTCTGGGATACTTCAAATCACTGAGGTGTCTCCTCCTTTATGATAACTCCCATATAGTGGAAAGAATATAAAACAACATAGTGCAATATGTGCTTTAAATCACATAAAGTGCACAAAGACAGTCCATAGATCTCCCGTGTAGGTGAACATAGGTGACTTCAAGTGAAAACAAACCACCACCACATAGAATGCGCGCTCACCAGAAGTAAACTTTAAAATTGCCTGTATGGATGCAATCTTTGAATGGGGTCCTCATAATAGGTCTCCACTTTCGTAGACAGCCAGGGTATCCACAGGTCTCCAGAACATTAGGGGAACAGGCGGACATTGGATCACCAGAAATGTTGCCCAAATAAAACAAAATAAGGCAACATAGTGTAATCCATACCAAAAATGTAATAAAAACAATAAAGCCAACCTTAACAAACAAATAAAAACAAGTGACTTACATATTTTCTCCATCAGCTCATCCCCCACAGTTATTACCTTTTGTCCCTCTTGACCCTCCCTTCTAGATTGTAAGCTCTAACGAGCAGGGCTCTCCGATTCCTCCTGTATTGATTTGTATTGTACTGATTTGTATTGTAATTGTACTGTCTGCCCCCATGTTGTAAAGTGTTGTGCAAACTGCTGGCACTATATAAATCCTGTATAATAATAATAATAATAGTAGGCACCGACATCAACACACAGGCAGTGTCGGTGCTAGTGTCACTGAATTACAAGCAGGTGCTGACATGTTTCAGGCGATAGACTGTTATCAAAGGGTCCTACGGTAGGACCCTTTGATAGCGGGCTATCACCTGAAACATGTCAATAACCTGTTTTTAATTCAGTTACACTAGCACCGCCACTGCCTGTGTTCTGATGTCGCTGCCTACTATGTAAGTCACTTGTTTATTTGTTTGTTAAGGCTGGCTTTATTGTTGTTAATACATTTTTGGTACAGATTATACTATGTTGCCTTATTTTGTTTTATTTGGGCAACGTTTCTGGTGATCCAATGTCCGCCTGTTCCCCTAATGTTCTGGAGACCTGTGGATACACTGGCTGTCTATGAAAGTCGAGACCTATTATCAGGACCCATAATAGTGTCTTGGGGATTAGCTATCTAGTATGATGCAATATGAAAACCATTTAATTTTGAACATTGTTATAAGAAACCAATATCTATGAGAGGTGATGTGGGGAGAAATAAGTTGCAGAGTGCAGGTGACGTAGTGCCCATATGCGAAAACACGTTTGTGAAGTGCTTTTGGTTATCCCAAGGGGTGAGATCACCAAGGGGAGAAATAAATCACACAGTGAAAATGGTGGTTAAGTTGTCTATGGATAAGGAACAGGGACCCTGCATCCAAGTGTCAGACAAAGTAGGGAAGGGTTAAAAACTCCCTATCAGGTAATCTGTTGCAACCTGTGTCTCACTGGAGAGATTTCTCATCATTTTATTACAGCTTACTGTACATAGCGCTGTCAATTTACACAGCGCTTTGCATATATATTGTACAGTCCCTGCTCTCAAGGAGCTTACAATCTAATGCCCCTAACTCACATACATACATATACAAGGGCCAATTTAGACAGGATCCAATTAACCTACCAGCATGTCTTTGGAGTGTGGGAGGAAACCGGAGTACCCTGAGGAAACCCACTCAGACACAGAGAGAACATGCAAACTCCAGGCAGGTAGTTTCGTGGCAGGGATTCAAGCACTGCTGCTAGGCAGAAGTCCTAACCACTACACCACTGTGTTGCCAATCACTTCCTCTCCTGGAGACACAACAGAGAATTAGAGGAAATCTCTCCAAAGTGAAAGGAATCCATTTAAAAGAGTTGTCCTGTGAACAGGTGTCCCAAAGAATGTATTTTCCCCTAGCTCTTGGTCTGTTGACAGCTCAAAAGTTTTGGCTTTCCTCTTAATTTTGTATCCCAGTGACATTGATTACCAAAACAAACAACAGGGTGAATCTCCTCAGCAGGGACACAGACCGCAATGAAAACTTGGCAAAGGATCTAACCCTTTCCTACTCTATCCAAATCTATTACAAAGGTTTGCTTTACATACACTCTAAATTTTATGATTTCCGCATCCCATGGCTGTAGTTAGTGGTGAAGCTGGATTCTATGTATTTTGGCAGAATACAATGTCTATACATGATTAAAATATTTAAAAGTACCAGGCAGACAGCAATTACTCACTGCTTATCTGAGTTTATAGTGTTTTCCAGTAGGTACTTCCTGGTGTTGGCAGGTGGTGGAAAATGCAGTGTTATAGGTTTTAGGAGCTGTTCCTGAAAGGCAGTTCTACTTTTACACACATGTAGCCCTTAGAACCATCCATTGAAAGTGAAATGGTTGGATTTATCTAAGTAAGAGTTACATCATTTCTGTTTTAGGGGAGGGTAACTTTTAATGATTTACAACCTTCAGTTCACCAACTTTCACTAGTGAACAACCAATTGCCCCATCTGAATCCAGCTTTACATTTGCTGTCTTACAACTATACCAAGTCAAGCTGTCTTAGATATTAAAGCCATTTTAAAGGATGTTATTTTAAATAATAAACATGTCATACTTACCTGCACAGAGCAGCCCCCCGAGTGCTCCCATAGCAAGCCCCTTGCTATGGGGGCACACGTGTGGGCTCAGCACTACCCCCTGCTCTCTCCTCACTGGTTGTGATTGACAGCAGCAGGATCTAATGGCTCCAACTGCTGCCTCGAAGAGAGGATAAAGAGGGTCCAGAGAACCTCTGCTCTGGGTTACCGTGCTGGATCGAGATCGCGCTCAGGTAAGTATAATGAGGGGGCTGGAGGGAGAAACTGCGCACAGAAGATTTTTTACCTTAATGAAAAGAGCGCATTCCAGTAAAGAACATTCTACCTTTAAAACCACTTTAATAAAGTTTTATAATTATGTACACCAGCACCTCCCCTACCAATCTGTCTATCTCCTCACAGCTGTTTTTGGCTTAAATGTGACTCAACTTATGGAGGGGAATTTAACAGAACTTAAGCAGAAAGAATGTGGAGCAGCTGTGCATGGCAACCAATCAGCTTCTGTCTTTCATTTTCAAAGCTTACCTGAACAAGCTGAAGATAAACTTTGATTGGTTGCAATGCAATGGAAAAAAGATGCAGAGATGGAAGGAGTGCCAGACCAAATTAATTTATTAGTTTGTACTAAAAGGCAGCCGATGTGTATTGGAGGTAAAAAAACTCCCTCTTCATCAGGACTACAACAAAAGACAATATAATGTAATAAATATAATCACAATATTACTGTCATTGATAAAATAATATGTTTAACAATCATAGAACATCATGTATATATACATGTATACATAAATAAATACAGACATGTACACATGCGTAGAAATGAAGATAAAGAAATATCAGATGGTAAGTGAAAATGTGTAATAGGCTAATTTTTGAAAATAATATTATCAGATGCTACATGGTTAGCTATACTATTATACCACTGTACATGTAATGGAATTAATACACATGAGATAAAAAAAAATATATAAAATTTAATTTGTCATTGCTCAGATGTTTAAAAAAATAGAACTCACAGGTAAAAGAACAATTAAAAACAACTACATATGTCATAAATTGTACAAGAAAACCATAATCGAACAACCATCAATGAAAAATATTTAAAAAAAAATATTATGCCTGAAAATGAAATTATTTTTCTGAAGCCCAAAATGCATTGACTGTTTTTAAGTACAAACTAATACATGAATTTGAACTCTTTTATCTTTTGGTCTGGCACTCCTTCCATTGTGTGAGGACGGTATTCTTGTCTGTTGTGAGCAGTCTAACCTGAGTCAATGAGCTCTTCAAATATCTTAGCCCTATCACTACTTTGTATGAACTCACATCAAAATCCCAGTGCCTCTTGGATGCTTTTTCTTGCCATGCACAGTTGCTCCAGTTTTGATAAATTCCCCCCACGGTGCTCCCGTATCTCTTGTGTAAGTTAAAAGAGAAGTAAAGGATTTTTTCCCCCCATTCATACTTACCTAGGTGCATGCAGCATCAGTCCGATGCTGCATCTGTCCCCCGGCGCCTCTGTACTGAGAACCAAGCGATCGAACACCGCTGATGGCTCCGTTCTCACAGCTCCGTGAGCAAAGAGCTGCAGACTGTTAGTCACAGCTCTCTGCTCTTCTCCCTCCTCGCTCATTGGAGCGCTGAGCTGTGGAGGGGGTGAAGCGACCGTCTCAGGCTCTCAGCGGCACGCTGAGAGGCTGAGCCAGGTGTCAGTCCAGGCTCCTGGCTGATCCAGACTCTGTGGTCAGGATGACGCGGTGCCTTGACTGACATCAGTGACGTCAGCAGAGAGTGGACTTCAGCCCGCTCTGTGGTGAAAGCGGGTCACAGGCGTGAAAAACGAATTGCACTCCTGTGATCCATAGGAGAAGGGCAGCTAAATTAGCTTTTGCTATAATTCTCCTTTAATGAGCTGGTAGGTGCAGATCACAGAGAAGCCCCCTCTAGCAAAGAGTCTCTTTCCTGGGGAACATCTTTAACAGTTTTGGATGTCCCCTAATGCTTCTTTCATGTACTGTACAAGCGTATATCTTTGTATAACTGTCTTTTTTGGTGACTACACTGATTTCTAAAGCACTATGGATTACTAGTTTAGTATCTGGTAATCTTCTCTTACTTCTTAGCTTGCCAAACAATCCAGGCATTTCCAGTGTAACTAGTCAAATTTCTGGAGTGTTCGAGTTTAAAAGCAGTGCATTCATCTTGCATTAGATGTTCATTAGGAATAAAATAAAGTTTCATTCAATGAAAAGGGTATCGTTTGTATATGATGACCTGTTCTAGGTCTGCTTCTTCTATCCTGGGTTCTGCAGATGTGAGCCCAGGCAGTTCACAATGCTAGTCCTGTCTCTTATATCAAAATGTAACGTGTTATGATAACAGCTGTAAGAGGCTTAACTTCTTTGCTGTGTCTGGATTAAAGCGTAGATCGAGAACCTTGTGACCACATCCCAGCATCTGGTTCATAGCACTCCGACTCCTCCAGCTATCATTCATCCTTATATTGAAGATGATTGGCCATTGAAGAAAACAAATGTTAGTGCAAGCCAGTGATTTGCATGCTGAGAAGTGGAGTGCACAGCTGGGTCACCAATCTGTCTGAGACAGGAGGAAGAAATGTCTCTCCCTAATGACGTGTTTAAGCAGCCATTCTTTAAACAAAGACACATCTGGGCAAACTGTTGATAGAAGGGAAATGTTACAGTTGAATCAAAGTGACTTTAATAAAGCAGCCGTGTAATCATTGTGGTAAAGTGCTTGTAAACAGGACAGATCCAAAAGTTCTTCAGGACTTTTTTTTTTTTTTTTTTTTTTTTTACAGTAATATAGGTTTTAGTTACGGTAAAGACAGTAGCATTTCTGTATAGGTGAAATATGTTTCTTGAAAGAGCCAGAGACATTCCTTCAAGAGGTAAGATGAGAAAAGAGTGTGCAGCACAAAACACCTAACTTTCCTCCTGCGCTCATCAATCACCTACATTTACAGAAAATTAGGAAATTTATTGAAGATGGCAAGTATGGCCACAACAGAAAAGGACAGGGCATGGAGGAAAAGGATGGAGCTGTAGCAGAGACAGTTCTTAGCACCAGCGGGGGGTAGCACATTATTAAATAGATATCTCTTTCCTGTCCTAGATCTTTTCTTACCTATGCCTGCTCCATCCCCTGCTGCCCCCCTTCTCCATCTCCCTAAAGCCTTGTACACATCACTAGTTTTTTTTCGTTCAACGCAGCGGGTTGAATAAAAAAAAAAATGATAGCTCAGGTTAGAGCCACTTTGTTAACAATCTGATGTTAGTATAGCAATCTCCTCTACTGTGCTATTGTGTTCTGATGGTGGGGGGGGCGGCCCTGGAGTGGCGACCCCTACTGCCAGAACACACTGGTCAGCGCACCTTTTTTCGATCATGACCCTTCAACAGAAGCCAGCTTCTGTCAGACCAGCTGCCGTACACATGGGCCGAATGTCGGCCGGTTTCTATTGTACTCGCCGATGCCACCCAACATTCTGCCCGTATGTACTAGGCATAAGTCCTACAGCCAATTTTGGGTTCCCCCTGTTCAACAGGTATTAAAAAATAAAAACATTCTGGATTGATTTACTAAAGACATTTCCACTCTGCATTACAAGTGCACTGCAGGTGCACTTGAAACTAGTGCAGTCGCTGTAAATCTGAGGGTAAGATCTCAAATCAGGGGAAGCGCTACTAATTTTATCATCCAATCATGTGCAAGCAAAAATGCTTTTTTTTATTTTCCTTGCATGTCCCCCTCGGATCTACAGCGACTGCACTTCCAACGCACTTGCAGTGCAAAGTGGATTTGTCTTTAGTAAATAAAGCCCATTATGTTTTTGAAACTTACAGCACTGTATACTTTAGGCTACAAGTTGACACTCACCTCATGGGTAACAAAGCTCAGGGGTCACCAGATATCAAGCAATGTAACTTTGTTTGTTGTCCTCTCAAATATGTGCATATCAGTGTAGGATACCAGAGTTACATGGTTCGGTTCTGGCTATCCAACATAACTGTATTGTTTGCATGCTTCAGGGAACCACTTAAACCAGCAGGGTCAGTAACCTTTTGCCACTTAAGGGCCAGATTCAATGTATGTGAATGCATGGAGGGCCGCATTCACCTGGTAATAATGGCCCCCTTTACATTACACAGCCCCCGCACCTCTGGCCACCTTTACATTACACAGCCCCCGCACCTCTGGACCCCTTTAAATTACACAGTCTGCACCTCTGGACCCCTTTACATTACACAGCCCCCCTGCATATTACACAGCCCCCCTTCCCAACTAAGCACAGAGGGATGGGGAGCTTACTTTTTTTTATTTTCTTTTTTGTATTTATTTTTACACTGTCTCTTTAATTTTTTTTCTGATCACTTTTATTGCTGTCACAAGGAATGTAAACATCCCTTGTGACAGTAATAGGTGGTGACAGGTACTCTTTATGGAGGGATCTGAGGTCTATTATACACCAAATCCCTCCTTTGCACTTAAAAGCATTCAAAACGCCAAATTTGGCTGTTTTGAATGCTGTAATTTTTTTTCTTCAAATTTGCCACCTTTAAGTCTTCTGTAAACTGGAAGTGATGTCATGAAAATGTTTCTGGGTTACTAGATCCGAGACCCGATCAAAGCCGGCTTCATTCTGGCCTCCGGCCAGCCAGCGGACGTGCCGGATGGTCGCTCCGGCCTCCCTGTGGGGCTCCTGCAAACTCTTCCTTCAGCTCCCTGCTCATATGTTTGTGCAGGCTTTTCAGTTACTGAGCTGAAGAAGTGTCGATGGACTATGACTGCAGTGATCACCACACTTGTATTCCACTGAGAAGTACAAGCATTACTGGCAGACAGGACTTGCAGTTTATTCAATCACAGATCTCTGTGAATGAATGACACAGCTGTGCGGCAGAGCCACACACAGCCGCACCAATTTCAAATTGGACAGCTGCTGCTGGGGACAACCCCCACATGCTGTCATGGAGGGAAGGGGGTGCTTAGGACATGTTACACCCTAAATACAAGTGTAGAAGGTAACATATTGCTAAAGGTGGAGTTAGCCTTTAAATAAAGAATTTTAAAAAAGACATATACGCTTATCTCCAACCCTTATATAAACTGCCTATAATGCACCAAAGACTTAAATCTAGGCAAGTGATTTGTGTCAGCACAATGTGACCTGAGATTCAGCTATTCAGCTGTATTTTTCTCATTAGTAGTTATGGTTTGCCTGGTGGATGTGAAAATAGCTCTACATATCTGAGAAGTATTGAGCTAGAAAGGGGGGTTTGGAATGTATAAAATTCACCTCCATCCCTATATCTGTAAAAAGAAAAAGGAGGATTGTGACCTTGAATGAGGCATGTGGGGCATAGCTAGCAAATAAGACAATTGTTGAAAAAAGGGATTGTATGTATTCACATAAAACCATACATACCATAACGTAGTATAAAAATACATACATGAAGTGGAAAACCATAACAATAGCAGGTTAACAAACCATAAATGCATATAAATAATAACATGGCATGTTACATTGTAAATGTTAGAGACCATTCTCCATTTTTACTAAATAGCTTAAAAAGTTAAATAGTAGAACGTATACTGAACAATGAAATGGTAAGTAAAGCTGTCTAATAGACCTAGTGCATCTCTAGGCCCAACGTGTTTCTGTGGATAACTTCCACTTCATCAGGGGTGGATGCGTCACTCATCTGCAGGAATAAAACATAATTGTGTCAATGCAATCCATGGAAGATGCCATGTTATTATTTAAAAGCTTTTATGGTTAGTAAACCTGCTTTTGTATTTGTTTTGCATTTCATGTATGTATTTTTATACTACATTATGATATGCATGGTTTTATGTGAATAAATGCAATCCCTTTTTTCAACAGTAGTCTTTTTTGCTAACTATGCCCCACATGCCTCATTTAAAGTCCCAACCCTCCTTTTTCTATATCTGAGAAGTAGAAAGAGTAAATTTATTGTTTCGGTTTAATATGGCCAAAGCTTTTTTGGCTGTACTTCTTCTATGAATCACAGGAGTGAAGTTCATTCTGCACTCCTGTGACCCGTTTTCTGGCTGACAGCAGGCTTTAGTGACATCACTCAGTTGTTCAAGGCTGGGGATGTTTCTCAGCTGTGCCACTGGGAGACTGAGCCAGCCGCTTTCTCCCCACCCCAGCCCAACACTCCAGTGAGCACTGGAGGGGCAGAGCAGAAATCTGGTGACTGATAGTCAACGATCTCTGCTGAGAGGGGAGGAGGAGAACTGAGCGATCAGCGTGTTTGATTGCTCAGTTCACAGTGCAAAGCCAACGGGGGACAGATGCAGCATCCTCCTAGGTGAGTATACTTTTGTTTTAGACCAGAAACTTCTCTTTTAATCTTACCACTATCATTTAATAAAGTACAGCACATTATTCATCGTGTCTCGCAGTCACACATTTACGTGTTGTATTATTTTCTAATATTTGACCTGCCCTACATATAACACTGTACCATGCTACCTCAGCATACATGAATAACACATTGCACTGTGGCATTTATCTTGCAGAGATCTGCCTGCCCTACTTTTTTCTATCCGCATACAAAAATATGTTTTTCACATTCAGCTCTGTTCAGTAGCTCATCCACGTGTGCGTTGTAACAGTGTTTCTAAACTTAGAGCAGCACACATGTTGGAAAAATATAATAACATTTGCACTTACCAGCAGTGCCCTTTATTTGACATGAAAGGATGCTTTCACTAAGAATTAGGAAAACATAAAAGTCTTTTAATCCATTTTGCAGAGTCACTTCATGGGATTCCATCAGATTTACAATGAATCTGTGCAATTGTCATTTAGACGGTGTAATGACATTATCCAAAATATCTCATATTCCTTTCAATATATTTTAACGCATAAAATGTTTGATGCAATTTTTATACACATTTCACAAGCAGTAAATGATCACAAAAAAATGTTATAACAAATAAAATGTAAGACTATTGCTTATAGCTTCCTTTTGTTTCTTACATATATTTTTTAAAATAGATTTTAAACTAATGCATTTTAGATATGTTTTAATATATCTACAAAATCCTAAATATTTTTCAAATTAACATTAAATGCTGGTTGCCTGGCACAGAATTGTAGAGAATTGTTGGTTTAAACAGAACCACCATTTAGGAAAGGCATAACCTTATAAATGATTGACTTGTGTGTGTGAATAGGAGCCTGAGCACTATAAAAAACAGGGTTTTTTTTTAGTTAGAGCAGCTAAGTGTATATAGGCAAACATATGAAAAGGAGTCTGGAGATCCACACGCTAAAAGGAAAATAAGTTATATATTCATACTGATTAGTTTATATTTAACAAACTAATATTATAAAAGAAATGTTTTTAATCCTGAACATAATAAAGAAAATATATGCAAAAACACTAAATGTTTTCTTAAGGCCCCTTTCACACTTGTGTGACTTGTCCTGCGACTTGGGACTGCAAAGTTGCATGATAAGTCATACCCTATGATTTCCAATGAGTACCATTCATATCTGTGTAACTTCAAGTTGCAGCAACTTCAAAGTAGTCCCTGAACTATTTTGGTCTGTGATTTAAGGTCCATAGACCTCAAGATTACACTGACATTGCTTAGAGTTGCATCAAAATCGCAGCAAAAATCACAGCAAAAGATTGTGGTAAAATTGCGCAACTTTCAGGTTGCACAAGTGTGAAAGGGGCCTTAAGCAGTTGAAAAACTGTTGAGCAGTCAAGGGATAATAAGCTAATATAAAAAGTACTTCCACTGTATATTATTATAGAGAAAAAGTTTTTAACTGGAAGCTCTAGAACAGCCTTTCTCTGCCTTTTTAACCCAGAGGAACCCCTGAAATCATTTTCCAGTCTCAAGGAACCCCTGCTAAAAATGACAATATTTACAGCTCATGATACATTAGTGTGATGGTCAGTGGGAAGAATGCTCCTTACACTTGTGGTCATTGGGAAGAATTACCCCCTTACAGATAGCTAAAAAGATCATTGGTGTCAGTAGGAATTTATCTGAGAGGTAGAAATTGCTCATTGCTCACTGAACCCCTAGCAACCTCTGGTGGAACCCTGGTTGAGAAACCCTGCTCTAGAGAATAATTCTGTATTTTGGTTTTGTCTATTTTAGTACAAGTAAGCCCAGTAGTAGACAATAAGCAATGTACAGACTCCAACACACCATCACACCTCATTCCCCGAGTGATACATACTGTACATGCTATCGATATTC
Source organism: Glandirana rugosa (assembly GCA_018402905.1). NCBI lineage: Eukaryota > Metazoa > Chordata > Amphibia > Anura > Ranidae > Glandirana > Glandirana rugosa. Next base: position 1,832,266 of record BLSH010066713.1, on the reverse strand, counting down.
ACATAATGTTGATTATAAATAATTTGATAAAGGTATCAAATAAAATATATATTTTTTACATCCACAGTTTTGAAATTGTTACCATTTCTTTTAAGACTAGCGTCTTAGTACGTTTATTTTCTTATGAAGGCAATAATAGCAAAAGAAAGCAATTTTAGGTTCCCATGGAAAAATAGTTGAGAAGTTTGGTAAGCTGAATATTTTCTTCCAAAAACTCATTACTACTGGACAGTAATCATTTAAATACAATTTCTGGTAAAGACACATTTTGTCAAACATAATAATGAGTCACTATATTTTTCTTAAACCTCAATATAGCTCTCATCCTAAATCCTTTTTCCAGGTGCACAGCCAAATAACATGATTTTTTAGTATGTTCTGCAAGTGCTTTATTAAGCTCCCACAGACTTGTTCCTTTATGTACAAAGGCCCCTATAGAAAGACTGGGAGATGTAGGGCCTTCTCACACCTACAGTATGTGCATGCAGTAACACATGCTTTTAATAGATTCAAATGCATTTTTATTTGATTTAATCACACATTTGTGTGTATGGGTTACACAGGCAAACAGAGAAGCATTCAAGAAAATAGATTTCCCATGGTGCAGATGTATTCAAATGCACAAAAAATATTTAATTTCAATGGGCCTGTTGAAGGAAGATCCATATTTTTCTCATTCTCTACTGAAGTCATAAATGAATTGTATATCCCCTCTGTACATTTAGTATTTAGCAATTGTCTATGTGTGCATTGCTACACTAGTAAATGGCAAGGAAAAAAAACTGTATAGGTACCACCATCTTGCTCACTCTCCAACCAGCCTGGGTAGGGTTGCCACATCATCCCTTTAATCCAGGACACATATGAATTACATAGGTTCTGAGGCTAATTTAATGTAGACAAAGCACCAAGTGAGTTTCATTACCACCTTAACCAGCCACATAACCTGTGCAATTGATATGTGTCCTGGATTTGTCCTGGATTAAAGGGATAATGTGGCAACCTTAAGCCGGAGGAGTGTGTCCGCCAGCTGGATATCTGCAAGATATCCCTCTTAGAGAACCAGGTAGCAAAAAAAGGAGGATCTGTGCATCCACATCACCTATATTGGGAGCAGCTGCAGTGAAAGGGGAGGGGCTTAACTTCTGACTTTTCCAAAGTCATTTATGATGCAGCATATAGAGCACTTGGACGCAGAAAAGGAAGCACTGTAGGCTAATACTATGCCCTAAAGGGGCAGTTATCCTTTAAGTTAACACCCCCTTTCGTCCTTAAAAATGTAACTCTCCTGTCCACAGTCCTGCTAGATCCATGCTGCGCAGCCCACCAGTAAAGCTGAAGTTCCTTCACTTCTACCAGGTGTTCAAGGCAAATCCCAATGGATTTGAGGATTTGTTTAACATAATGCACTGCATGGGCTTTGAACTGTGGTCAGCAGACTTATAAGTTTCAATAGGGGTTCGTTTGGATAAGCCAGCCCCCTCACTATAAAAGGGAGGGCACAGAGCAGCCATGATGTCAGTGTATTGGAAGCTGATGTAGTGAAAGCTGACATAGGGGGAGATTAGGGACAGTTAGCACTTTATTTCTAATTGCTAGCTTTTTGGAAAATCAGCTCTTTTTTATTATTATTAGGGTTTTTTGTCTTTTATTTTGTGGTTGATATGAGGTCAGTGGTTACATTTAGCTGTTGTCCTGTTCATAGCAAATGTTGTTGTGCTACAAGGCTTCCTTTTTTTAAAAAAAAATGGGCTTTTGTTTCTGGGGGTGGTATTTTGGAGCTTTAATTTATTTTGGTGACATATTTGTTTGTATTTTATGTTGATGTGACTATTTATTTTTTTTTTTTGTTTCAGGGGTGCTCTTTTGAGGCTTTCAGGTTTTATAGGTGTTTTCTTTTTTATTTTTTGTTGACAGAGTCATTTAGCTGCTACCTCACTTCTACACATGTGCGCAAAAGTCCAATTCATCCTATGGAGAGAATGTTAATCCTGCATCCCAAAAATGTATGGTCTCTTCAGGGGAATAAATAGGATTATTCTGCACATGCACAAGAGGAGCACGAGGCCATGGATCGCACAGCATGGATCTTCCAGGAACATCGACAGGGGAGTATAAGAATTTGGGGAGGTGCTGGAGCAGGGGGTAACTTACTATGCATAGGTACAGTTATCCTTTAAAGAGCATTATCGAGCAACACATGGTGCTCGTAGACAAGACTACAGGACACAGTAGTGATGCAACAGCCAGTGGGAGGAACCACAGTGCTCAGGGGGGAACAGACACTTCTGAAACTTTCAGAAGTTTCGGATAGTGGTGGCACAAGAAACTGAAGATTAGACTTGCTGTCCATAGGGATGGTAAGTAATGAACCTACAGAGAACTCAGAGTACTACCACACTCACCTCTATGCCGCAGCATTGGTGTGATGCTGCAGCTGTCCCATGTCGGCTATAAAGGCAGTACACACAATGTGAATTTCGGACGGGAATTTTCGTTCGATGGCCTGTCGTCCAAAATTCTTACCGTTAGTATGCTCCTTTCGACAGCGGATTTTGATTTTTAGTCAGACAAAAGCTGGATGTGCACGCTAGAAAAAATTTTCGTACAACAATGCAATGTCCAATTTTCGTTTAGTTCATACGGTTTTCGTACGAAAAAAATCTTACGGCCGAGACTACGCATGCTCAGAAGCTAAAAAAAGATGGAAAAATATTCAAAGCATTCCGTCACTTCTGACATTGTGTTCGGTCATACGAAAATCTTCGTATTGTTGGTACGCTCTTCATTTTCGACATGAGGCAAGCATCCAACAAAAAACGGACGTTCTATCGTCCGAAAATCAGATCATGTGTACGAGACTTAAGACTGAGAACTGAGTGAATGTATAACTGTCAGTAACCATTGAGTGCAGGGCTGCAGAGGGGGTGGGCACAGCTGGTTCCAGCTCTCAGTCGTGCTGAGAGGTAGGTCCAGCTGTCAATCAGGCAGCCTGATGGATCCCGACAATATTGTGGGGATCCTTCCAGAGCCTGGATTCCATCCGCTCCATTAACTGACTGTGTAACAATGAACAAATACCCCCTAAACGGGACTGTAATAGGCAGAAGACACCAAAAATAAATCTAAAAAAATTCTTGTTTTATTATTATATTTTTTTTAAAAAGAAAGAGTTGTCACTCATTCGAGGGACAAGTACATAAAAACTTGCTACATGCATGCAGTAAATATATATGTATCACAAACATTAATCAAAATTTGTCTAAGAGTAGATCATACAGTCCAACACAGATACTTCTGTGGGAATAATAATACATAACTTTCATAGAGAAGAAAATCCGTTGTTTGCAGATGAAAAAGATGGAATTCGGTGCCCAACGTTCAACGTTTCGGGTCCGGTTAAGGCCCTTCATCAGGGGTATTATCAACGGAACAAAAAATATGTATTGCTAATTCTTACTATTTATGGATATTACATCTCAACTGCATGTGTCCGTTTTAAGGGACCAAGTCCATTGCCAAATGTGCTGCTATAAAAGCAGTGTATGATGTCACTAGGCCTAGATAACGCCCCGGGAAGATAGATCAAAAAATGTGCAATGTCCAGCTCAAAAAATGGCCCCTGGACATTTATTTTTATTCTTATTCTGTAGAGGGTTGTCCAAGCCTCATCCTCACGATACAGATACGTATATATAAATATATATAACGGAGGGATCTACCACCGGTTCTCTAGAAAGGCAGAATGTGTGAATACATCTTCCAGGGCCTTGTGTTGTAGAGTATAGGGGTTACATCACTCCTCCGGGCGATATGCTGACATTAGCTGACTGTGGGTCTCAGCTGTACAAAAGTAAGTGTACTCCTGTGACCCTAAAAAGAAGTACTACCAAAAAAGCTATGGCCATACTTCTTTTAAAGGTGCAACAGTGTTTTTGTTTTGTTTTGTTTTTTTATAAAATTAAACTATAGAGTGGCTTGTGTTGCAATTATATACTGTATGTTATGTCAGTTTGTTAAAGTGGCACTTTTACTGCTGTTCTACAAAGCTAAAAAATAAGAAAGAACAGACTATGACGAGAAAAGCTGGAGGAGAAACAACTTCTAAAGCGAGTGACAAGCCTCTAATCACTTTCTATTTTCACCTTTCTCTCTGCAGCTCCAGGGCTGCTTTTTTCCATCAATGTGTGACACTGCTGCCTTCATGAAACTAACATAAGATAAGAAACTCCATCTCCCAATGTATCATTTATAAAATCTAGAATCAAGGAATTGCACAGTGAAATAAGAAGTGAAGGCTGAAGTTCACCTCCTTTGTTGAGAAGAGCATTCATAATTAACATTTTAAAATGTGTAATACATGCCCATTTAAAATAAAATGATAGTCTGTAGAAGAGAGATACGTAGAGTAACTAATGAACTGAAATAATGACTATTTCAAAAATCAAATGCGTTGTTAAAAACTCATTATATTGAATTTGACAGAAATAGGTCAAAATCTGTATGAAGCCTTTTCTCTTTTGGGTCTTTAACCAAATCCTTGTAATATGCTAGATAAATATAAGAGAGACAGAATGATGTGCTGCATGCACTTCCATCCTCATGTTGTGCTGCCTGTCAAGCAGCTGCAGGGAGTGGCTCCTTCTCCTTCTGCTTCCAGCTCACACGCAGCTGTGACATGTGTGTGCGACACGTGTTACAACTTTCACATTGTGTTTTTCTGACATAAATGTTTATCTTACAACAAACATAAAAATTATGCTGTTTGTCGTGCCTTGAAAGGGTCATTATGGAAGGACAGGGGGTTTAAAACATGAGGAGAAAACATAAAATAATAATAATGTTTAGTTTATATTTTACAGGAAATGTCATTTTTAGACAGTTTTTTTTGCATCATAGAGTTGCAAATCTGGAAAAGTAGTCTTGTTGTGTGATGTGGTCATTTTTTGTTGTTGTTGTTATTATTAAACTAATTTGTATGTATTTTATCCTGGAATTTAGGGAGCTATATAAAGCAAACTTGTCACACTAACACTGACCCACTAAAATAATAATTTATAATAAAAAAAAAAATAACCTTGTAAGGAAAACTATTGACCAGTAGAGTGATGATTTTACATATTAAACCATTGCTACTCTGCTATATAAAAACAAAAAAAGTGCCACCACCAAGCATCTGTAGACTTGTGCCTATAATAACCAAAAAGCTTTTTCCTGTCCCTATTAGATTGTAAGCCCTTATGAGCAGGGCCCTCCTAACACTCTTGTATTTTATTGTATTGTAACTGTAATGTCTCCCTTTAGATTTTAAAGCGTTGTGCAAACTGTTGCAAAATATTGTAGTAAGGTGTAAATGATTTATATAAGAGAAGTTTTTTTTACTGATCATGTAAAAAATTTGTAGCCAATAACTTTATTATTATTCAGGATTTATATACCACCTGTATAAAGTCTGAATAATAATAATAATAAAGTTATTGGCTACAAATTTTTTTTACATGAACAGAAAAATAAGTTCTCCTATATAAATCATTTGCACATTATTACAATAGTCTAAGCCAGGTCAGGACAAGGAAAACAATACATTTGTTATTGTGGTTATTATTTTGTATAATTGCAAACATAGAACAGTTTTACATAATATATATTTATATAAATAATAATATATATTTAATAAATTCCATTGATTTCAAGTGTATTATTAACATGATTATTATTTATAAACATTTTTTTTCTTCACATTAATTGGTTCACATTTTATCCTTCAGGAAATCCTATATATTCTTATGCAGTTATTACCTTCTTCTTTCTGTTGATAAAACATAACTGCTACTGTCACCTAAAATTAACCTTTCTCCAGCGAAGCAGTTTAGTGGACTGCATGATGATTCCACTCTGGAGACTCTTCTAAAGATAATAGTGCAGCAGTAATTCATTTTTGGTGCTATTATACCATTAGTTAAAATATTCTTTGTGAGTTAAATTATATTTTCTATGTGCAATTTCATAGGATATAACACACAGAGTTTGAGTGGTAAAACTTATTATTTAAAGGGTGGCCATTGGAGGCTTGAATATTACAAGTGATCCTCTATACCAGGGATATGCCTCTGCCTCTGGGTGTCATGCTTGTGGCTGTCAGAGTCTTGCTATACCTCATGGGACTTGTAGTTTTGAAACATCTGGAGGTCTGCTAATTGCACACCTCTGCTCTATACCAGTGGTCTCCAAACTGCGGCTCTGGAGCTAGATGTGGCCCGTTGCTTGCCTTTACTCAGCCTTTGTAGCACTATTCCTCCAACTGACACCAATAATGGAGCACCATTTCTTCCACTGGCACCATTGATGGGGAAACTATTATTCCTACTGATACCAACAATGAGGCACTACCGCACCTTCTAAAATCCATGATGGGGCTTTGTTCACTCCCACTGATGCCAGGGTATTTTCTACTCCCACTAGCCACAGTCCGGCCCCACCAAAGGCTGAAGGACAGTAAACTGGCCCATTGTTTACAAGGTTTTGGAGATCCCTGCTCTACATATTAATTTGATGTAATCAGGTTGTACCCTTTTCTCCTTACTGGTTAGTAATGTGTTTCTTTAGGTGTCATTGGTGCTCATTGTCATAAATGGAGGTTCTGCAATCTGTTGAAAAAAATGTGTATTCAGGACCTGATCCTTTCAGTTCTAAGAGTAAAAGGGAAGGATCAAAATACGGTGCTTGCGGTGACCAAGAGAGGCAGCAGTACTGACTCTTAAGTGGCCAACTTTAATGACACTGAGGTTTTTCTGCTCAATTTTGGAAACCCAGATGCACACTTACATATGTAATTTGTCAATCTGGATTTGTAGCTTTAGGGGGGCAATCCTGTCACAAGGAAAAACAATGGTAAACAGAAGTAGAGAGTCCTAAATTCCCTCAGTTTGTGTAGGTGTGAGTGGTTGTGTGTGTATATGGATGTGTAACTGCGATTCCCCCCGTAAATAGTGTGTTTAATCTCTGTGTTAACGGATCGTTTAGTCCAACGTTGAGTAAGTCGTTTCCGATATACTGTCCAAATGTCTGGACACGTAGACAGAAGGACCCGTCGGTGGACACTGTCAAACGTTTCAAGTTTCTGCATAAATAATGACTTCTGTTCTGTCGAAACGTGAGATTTGTCTATATATTAATCCTTCACCGGTCCCAGTCCAAAGTAAGTCAGTGTGCACGTTTAAATCTCGTCAGTTTTCTCCCTTAAATCCTGAGAGATGAAGACAAATGGTAACAAAAAGGAACACTGTCCTAACGGGGGGATTTCGATGTTTAGGTCTAACTGTTTAATGTATACATTCACACGTAGA
>BLSH010066713.1:1802179-1824803 GCA_018402905.1 Glandirana rugosa | reverse complement strand
AGCAAAAAAACTAAATTTTGTTCATTACTACGGCTCTCTGTATATAGACTTCAGGCATATTCAGTGATATGCTGATAATGAACGCTCTCAAAGAGGAGCAAACATTTCAATTGTTGCACACAGGAATTTAGAAGCATTAGGGCTCCAAAGTAAAGTTGGGTGATATATTTTTTTATATCTTTTAGGCCTCATGCACACGGGCATTAGAAAAAATGAGCTGGTTCTGATGCCAGAAAAAAAGCAGTTTTAAATACGCGATAGTAACAGCGTTTTGCATTGGCGTCAATGCGCGTTTAGCCACGCTAGCTTTTAGTAGCATTTCTCATGCCTCTATTCAAAATCAATTGAGCGAGCTCCCCCTTCCTGGACGATACCAGGCCACATGCCCTCAAAATGAGGAGTGGTTGCTTTGGGGCACCCCAAAGCACCTTGTCCCCATGTTGATGACAAGGGCCTCTTCCCAACAACCCTGGCTGGTGGTTGTCAGGGTCTGCAGGCGGGGGGCTTATTGGAATCTGGAAGCCCCTTTAACAAGGGGGCACCAAGATCCTGGCCCACCACCCTATGTGAATGAGTATGGGGTATATTGTACCCATTCACCTAAAAAAAAATGTCAAAAATAAACACAGTACACAGGATTTTAAAGTACTTTATTAAGGCAGCTACGCCGTCTCTTCGGATTTCTTTCTCCCTCTAGTGTAAACCAGTGTACTGTGTTTTTTAATTTTTGACACTTCTTTTAGGTGAATAAGTAGGGGTACAATTTACCCCATTCACATAGGGTGGGGGGGGCGGTATCATGGGGCCTCCTTGTTAAAGGGGGGTTCCAGATCCTGATAAGCCCCTTGCCAGCAGACCCCAACAACCACCGGCCAGGGTTGTCGGGAAGAGGCAATTGTCATCATCAGTATGGGGACAAGGTGCTTTGGGGTGGGGGGTGCAGGGCCTTGTATGGCTCGCTTGCCCCCCCTTTTCTGACCTGCCGGGCTGCATGCTCGGATAAATCCATACCAGACCCAAGGGTCTGGCATCATCCTGGGGGGAACCCACACCATTTTTTGGCGTGGGGATTCCCCTTAAAATCCATACCAGACCGAAGGGTCTGGTATTGTCCAGGGGGAACCCCACGCCATTTTTTTGTCATTTTGGCGGGGGGTCCCTCTTCAAGATCCACAGCACACAAGTCGCACCGCAAGTTGGATCATTATGATCCGACTTCTGGTGCAACTTCTATTCAAATTAATGGGCTCCCATAGGGAACCATTGATTTTGAAAAGAGACATGAGAAATGTCTGACGAGGCTTAAAGCAGCTGTATCCAGCGTTAAGCCACGTTTAGCAGCTTTTACTGGCGTCAGTTTTTACAGCTCTGGCGCCGGTCATCAGAACGCGCTGGTTGTGGGTTTTGTTTTTTTAGCTTAAAAACGCCTATGCCACTTACAGCTCCTAAACACCTGCGTGTGCATGAGGCCATAAAATAACATGGAGCGGTATTTTTAGGCTGTTAAAAAAAAAACGCCTGACACTCCTAAAAGCAGCTCTAAATACGTCTGTGTGCATGAGACCTTATGGTGTTGTGCTATAGGATATATGTTCCTATCTCTCGAATTCCAGAAGTAATCTCTGCCAGTTGGAGTTCCTTTACCATATCACAGTGTCAATTGCTGTCTTATTGTAAAGCACACAGACAAAGGATGTAATTATAATTCTGTGACCCAGCAGCTCAGATTTACATGAGTGGCTGCATAATGGTTTACCCAGAAAGAAACTACATTTAAATTAAACCTCTCTTTCAGACATACATACAAACATAGTAAGTGTCATAGTGTATCCATTAAAGAGTAACTTCACTTTTGTTGATAAAAAAATGAGTCCCTCCTGGGTGATCAATGTATTTTAGAGAGATTCTAACCAGGAGCCATATTGCTTTGACTTTATAGAAAACTACAACGGCTGCAGTTTGAAAAGGAAAGGTAGTTTTTAATAATATTAAATGACAATATGGCATATGCAGCTATTGTATATGCTGTATTAATTTTTTTTTACTTCTTTATCCACTTCCACTCCGCGCGCAGTATATTTACTGCGGCAGTGTGAACGTGTCCCGGGAATCGCCGTAAATAAATGGCGATTTGCGGAGTGGCCGCTAGGGGGCGCCAGCAAGCCAGCCAGAGCAAAATAACGGGGAACCGCCAATGTAAACACGGCGGTTCCCCGCTCTGTCAGTTGGGACATAGAAGATCTACTGATCCCTGTCACTGGGATCAGTTAGATCTCTTATGCCCATAACAGTGCAGCCCCCCCAACAGTTAGAACACGCCTAGGGAACACAGTTAACCCCTTCACTACCCCCTGCAGGTTAACCCCTTCACTGCCAATGACATTTATACAGTAATACAGTAGATTACAGTTTATACAGTAATCAGTGGACATTTAAATTTCTGATCGCTGTAAAATGTCATTGGTCCCAAAAAAGTGTCAAAATGGTCCGACATGTCCGCTGCAAAAATTGCTGCCATTACTAGTAAAAAAATAAAAAAAAAATAAAAACCCCAGAAATTAATTCTCATCGTCCATAAACGCGGCAACTTTTGCTCAAACCAATCAATAAACGGCAATTGCGTTTTTTTTTACCAAAAATATGAGGAAGAATATAAATCAGCCAAAACCGATGGAAAAAAAAATTATATTTTTTTGGATTTGTATTTTAGCAAAAAGTAAGCAAAATTGTTTTTTTTTTTTCAAAATTGTCGCTCTTTTTTTGTTTATAGCGGTGATCAGAAATGACACAGAGGTGACCAAATAGCACCCAAAAAAGCTCTATTTGTGGGAAAAAAAGGACGCAAATGTTGTTTAGGTACAACATCGCACAACCGCGCAATTGTCAGTTAAAGCGACGCAGTGCCGAATCGCAAAAAGTACTCTGGTCCTAACATGGGAAATCCTTCCAGGGCTGAAGTGGTTATAATGGAAATTTAGACAGAAAATTAAGTCCTGCTAAATTACTTCAGGTTAGACCCTTTTGCAGGTATAGCTAGAGAAATAAAAAAGGTAAAAGCTTAGAAATAAGTGCCTATACTTTTTTAAATGCATAATACACTGTCTCACCCTGCTCTGCACATGCTCAGTTGCTGTCTATTTTTTGTAACTGTACTGATCTGCTGACAGCCTAAAGATTTATTGCTGCTCAGGGGCTCTGGGATTCAGCAAAATGACAGCCTCCAGCAAAAAGAATCAGGAGCAATGCTGGAGGCAATTTACAGCACACAGTAATTTTGCAAAAATATTAATGTGGAATGTATGTTCCTTGCTAAAGAACATTATTTTTTATAAAGTTGTTATGGGTAAAGTTCTGGTTTAAGCCACTAGGAGCAAGGAAAGAAGAAATGTGAAAAGTACAGTTGTTTTAGCTGTGAGTTACATGTTTTTTTACACTATGTAGGACTGGGTATTTTTTTCACTCCTAATGGCTAAAGTGAGTATTTGGAGCTGGGGAGCGATCATTAAAGTGAGCAAACATCAAAAAGGGAATTACACACTACAGCACACTGATTTTCAATTTTGCAGTAGAGTTATCTTTACATACAATGGGGGTTATCTACTAAATCTGGAGGGTGCAAAAATCTGGTGCAGCTCTGCATAGAAATTAATCAGCTTCCAGGTTTTATTGCCAAAGCTTTATTGAACAAGCTGAAGTTAGAAGCTGATTGGCTATTATGCACAGCTGCACCAGATCTTGAGTGCATAAGTTTTAGTAAACCCCCCTCAATGTGTTACACAATATAAAGAATGGACATTAAAGTGTATCTAAACCCAAAAGCAAAATGTTTTACCTGTTGGTTGGGCCAGTAAGTCTGTTGTTTTTTCAAATCTCTCAATTAACAGAAGAAGCAGTCCAGCAAAAGTGGCAGTTTGGGGATTGAAGCTAACTATTTAAAAATGACAGGGGTGCTTACAATGATCAGCTTTTAATTATTTATGCAAAACCTTTATCCCAAAAGGAAAAAAAAAAACAATTTTTGCTGCAGCTGCTTAAACTGTGCTAGCTGAAGTTAGGTCTTAATTTGTTAGTCACTTATGTAAAGTTCATCTGAATCTACTACTCTACCTAACATTCCCCTCTACAATGTTCCTAACTAAAGCCTCGTACACACGGTGCGACGGTCGTACAACTGAACGGACCAAATCGTACGTTGGCTTTTGTATCTAGCATACTGACTGCACTACACGATCGTACGACTAAAGAAAGAACGTTCAGGTGCATGTAATTAGCATCCGGCCGTTCCTGACTTCTGAGCATGCGTGTTTTGCACAATACAACTTGTTGGACCAACTTCTCTGTACACACCATACAACGGTCGTATGAGCGCTTGTTGGTACTACCAAGTTTTCTAGTTTGCTCATACAACTCCCGTTGTACGACCACCACACGTCGGCTGTTCTAATCGCGCGTACTAACGATCGATTTCATATACAACGGTCATTTGTACGACCTGTTGTATACGATCGTCGACTCGTGTATGAGGCTTGAGTGTGGCTATGTTGATCCTCCATAAAGACAATGAAAGAGTGAGTGTAGCCACTCTAAGATAGGAAGTGTGTTAAAGGCCAGATCACAGGTGAAAATAATGAGAAAAAAGCCCCAAAAAAGGAAATGAATGCAGCCACCACATCTAAGGATTGGTAAGCTGCAAGATATGACATTCTTGTTTTTTGGGTTTAGGTGCGTTATATTTATGTTTTTACTTTTTTCTAGAATCAATTTTTTCCATACGTTTTTTGTTGTTTTGTTACAGAAAATTATTAATACATTTCAGCTCTGGGTAAGCAACTGGCACATTTCAGAATCCATAAAATGTAGATGTTTGAGAGTTGTAACATTTTCAGGAGAAGCGAGTCATCCAGTTTTCTGTGTCTTGGCAGCTTGCTAGCTGTTCTTCTCCTGGCTCTGGCTTCTGTATTAAATCAGTGAAGGAGGACAAAAATATGGACAAAGTACGAGTGAGTGGGCTTTGAGTCACTCACTTAGCCCTTATCGGTATTGTGTGCACATTCCATATTTCCCAAGACAACCCCAGTCCCAAAGGCAGTCTCCCACTTTCCTGTAAACCTTGTTAAACAAGATGTATCATCACTTTGTGGCATGTTACTGGAAGGGTCATTGATGCTCTGCAGTAACTACTTTGAAGCTGTTTTCTGCATTGGACTGACCTCTAGTAGAGGGGAGGAGGGCTGTGCTGTTTTTTAGTCTTAGGAATATGTTGCTGTAGTAAACGCAGTCTACTGCCTGCTGTGCTAAAATTGAGAGGCACATATGTACTGACACCTTCTAGGGATTTACAAGACTGCACAGTTCAAACACAAAATGGGCTTACAATAAAATGCAGAGAGGTATTCATTAAACACAAACAGACCTATTCCATATTTTATTCCTTTACCTATTTAATGGGTCTATAGTTTTTAACACACATTTATGTGTGGACGCCTAGCTAAGCAATTTAAGCAATATGTCTCTATGCACTGCCTTACTAAAAAAAAGCATGATTGTATGTCCATATTATTTTACTTATTTCTATGCTGCACAGTGACATGGAGCATTTACACCAGAGACTGAGCTCATGGACTCACACGCAGACTCTGAGGCCAATTTTGGAGAGCCACAATTAACACTGACATATTTTTGGACCGTGTAGAGCAGTGGTTCTCAACTCCTGTCCTCGGGACCCACTAACAGGCCAGGTTTGCAGGATAACTGAAAAACATCACAGGTGATATCATTTGCTGCTCAGTGATTGCAGTATTCTAGTCTGCATCTTCCCAAGGTAATACTTAAAATCTGGCCTGTTGGTGGGTCCCGAGGACAGGAGTTGAGAACCACTGGTGTAGAGAATATATATCTATATTATAGAGTATAAAGATGTGGAGGCAGAGAGGGGAAGAAGGAAGGAACAAAGGAATGAAGGAGCTGACTTATGTCGGGAAGAAAACTGAGGCTGAACATTAACTTTAACGTTCGTTCACACCACAGTAAAAATGCACCAAAAATGTGTAGCACTCTCTAGTGTGCTAGTGTTTAAGTACAGGTAAATTTATTTGACTCATGGTAGGCGTGAGTCTGGAATCTGGGTCAGAATTTATTGCAGGTCAGGCTGGAAGTTTGGAGAAACGTCTAGAAGTTAGTGGGCGGTGGCCAGGAGGGTTGATTTGCATACTTAGGGGTACTTGGCTATTTCTCAGTTAGTGGGCCAGGCAGGGTAGCTGAGCCATTCCTTAAAGAGGAAGTAAAGTCTTCCTTTTAAATTGTACCTACAGGTAAGCCTATAATAAGGTTTACCTGTAAGTACTGTAAATATCTCCTAAACCTGCGCCGTTTAGGACATATTTACTATATACGCCGACATCATCGGGGTATGCACTCTGAAGAAATGGCCGTTTCTTCAGGACCCTGTGCCATGACCGGCTGCTCCTGCGCGCATGCTCCGGAGCCCGCGAACCTGGAAGAAACTCCGGTGGAAAATGTCAGCCATCTCAGCGGTGTGCAGGCACTGCTGAGAAAGCTTCGTTCTAAGGTAAGTATTTTATACTGAGCTAGTATGCGATGCATACTAGTTCATTATTCCTTTGCCTTACAGTTTTTATTTTTTTTTTACAACCACTTTAACCACCTCCCCCCACCATATAGGGGGGGTTCTATTGTTCTGGGACGATGGACATGGCACATCCCCGATCTCAGTACAGGACAGTAAAAAACCGATGATGCGACTCTTTACCCATGTGATCAGCTGTGTCCAATCACAGCTGATCACATGTAAACAAGGAAATGCTGGTTATCGTCTTTCCTCTCCTCACACTGACAACGTGTGAGAGGAGGAGAGCCGATCAGCGGCATTTCCGCACAATTGTCATTGAAATTGCGACAGTGCTGAAAGCTGAAAATTAGCCTGGGCAGGAAGGGGGTAAAAGTGCCCTGTATTGAACTTGTTAAATATGGATGAGTCATGCCAGCAGAGGAGTCAGATGAACGATGGAGTCCTGAGGAGACTGTCGTGGCCTAGGTGGGGTCTCCTAGGTCAAGGGAAGACCCAAACTCCAGGCTGGGGGATACATTCAGCAGAACACTTTGACTTGGAATCTTGCCTGAAAAGTAGTGGGAGCAAGGACAGTGTGAGTACATTAGCACACCCAGGGACATTCAAGAGGAGCAAGCTATATAGCAAGCTTTCCAAAAGGACAGCGCTGTGCTTAACCTTCTTAGGGTCCTTTCACATGGACGGTCCACTAAGCAGACTGCGCTTTGCTCAGCGGGGGATCAATCTGCTGATCCCCGCTGAGCAGGAGGATGACAGGTCAATCTCCGCTCACTTGGCAGAGACGGACCTGTCAGAGTCCTGCTATCCTCTATGGGGAGATTGGATGAAAACTGAGTGCCTGTCTGTTTTCATCCAATCCTATCTGATCCGCCAGATGGATGGAAAATAGGGTCACCATCCATCTGGATTTGGCGGATAGCAGCGAGTGTCAGTGGACATGTCACCGCTGACATCCGCCGCTCCATAGGGGTGAATGGAGCATCCAATCAGGTCCGCCTGAAAAACTGACAGGTGGACCTGATCGGAAAGCCCATGTGAAAGGAACCTTATTCCCTTGCCCTGGGAGATCTTCAGAGCAGCCAGGAGGGCTCTTAGTGCCTGCGAACAGTGTAGCTGGGCTCAGTTCTACGCAAGGAGATACACCTGTTCGCCTCAAGTTTTGTGCTATTTCCAGAGGGGCTGAGAGCTCCTAGTCTGTAATGGACTTTTGCTTCTAAAATCCACTAAGGACTGTGTGAGGAAATGAGAGAAAACAGTATGGGATCTTTTTGTACAGAGGAAGAAAGTTGTTGCCTGTTATTGTTCTTGATTAGGCCTAATGCACACAGGACATTTTTTGACTGTTTTTCAGCAGCTGTTTTCAGCTGCAGACATTTTTTTTCTACAGTCAATAAACCCTCCATCATGCTGTCCTATGTGTTCATGCACACATAGGCTGTTATCAGCTGTTTTTAGCAGTGATGTTTTTGAGCTGTAAAAAAACCCCAAGACCTGAGGGTTTTTTTGGACGTTGTTCAGCGGTAAAAACGTTCAAATGCTTAAAAACGTCCAAAAAAAAAGCTGGCCCTTTAAAAATGCTAAAAAACGCGAAAAAAACTTGAAAAAACTGTGGTAATATAACGCTGGTAAAAGCTGAAAACATCCCTGATAAGCTACTGGTGTTTTTTGGCTGTTTTTTTAAAGTCCTGTGTGCATGAAGCCTTAAAGTTGGGCATCCCATGAATCCCTTCACCCACCCAAGTTGTTACCCCTAATAAAACATAAAAGCAAAGCCAAGGGACTGAATTCTTGTGTCTGGATGCAAGCGGAGAATGCGTGTTGCCTGGCTGTGCAGGAGTAGGAGAACCAGTTACCAGCAACTCCTGCGGGGGTAGAGCTACAAATGCATTTTTTAAAGTGAGTTAGCAAGCATTATTTGATGTATTGCGCTGCATTTTATTGCAATAGGCTTGCACTAATACATGTTAACACGCATTGTGCATTGTGCTGCCTATGTTTGTCCTTAACACACACCAACTTACTAGTGTGGTGTGAACTGGGCAAATAGACTAAAATTGTTTTTGGAGTGTCTTTGCCTTGAGCCTGTGTTCATCAAGGCAGACCATCACAGCTCAAAACACGTGGTGTGAACAAGCCCTTACTGCACCCAATCATTTATATGAGGCATGTCCAGTGATGGTCCTTCAGCTCACTTAGTTAACAGCAATGCAGTGGCCAATTCCAGATTAATTGAAAGGCCACATACTGTAAATCAAGGACTTGGAAACCAGAGCACATTGATAGTAGCATTATATTTCCAGTTTTTATATTTGCCAAGCAGTATAGAACCTAAAGTGGAACCTTTTTTTAGTTTTGGATAAGACAGTGAGGGCTAAAGTCACTGGCAGTTATATGTATGGCTGTCTAGGTCCCTGTCAGGGGTATTTCCCTTAGTTCCTGTTGCAGCCACCACACAGGAAGTAAGGGGGGTAATAAATGTGGACAGCAATAAACACCTGACAGAGGTGTTTTCCGACCCTTCCCTACAGTAGTAAAATGAGGGCAGATCTCTCTATTGGGACCTAGTAACCAATAGTCATCTCATCCTGACAAATGACACAATGAACAATGCATAAACATATTCAGTAAGGCAATGCATAGTGCAATGATGCAACCCAGACCAACCAATCAAAAATAATTATTGGTTCCTGTGAATTACTGTAATTGTCTTTGCATTACCTTGCTAAAAATGGTAGTGCAAAGGTATACGTGATATGCTGCCCAGTTGGGAGACAGGTAAGGGAATTCTTCGAACTATTGCCAATGGTTTTCATGACAATTGTCTGAACACATATATCAAATCGTTATTGATCTGCGACTGATGTAAACTCTCTCTTGTTTAATCTTTAGGGGACATTTTATTAAATGTCAATGGCATAGATCTAACCGGAGTCAGCCGTAGTGAAGCTGTGGCATTGTTAAAAAATCCTTCCTCCTCATGTGTGGTTCTGAGAGCCTTGGAAACAAAAGAATATGAGCCAGAGGAAGACTTAAGCAACAACTCCCTGTCGGTGGACTCGGTCCAGAATAGCTTTGAGAGCAGAGAATGGTCACCAGTCTGGGTCATGTGGCTCAAGCTGCCTCGGTAAGTTAAGACATCACATCCCATCTCCTACAGGAGAGTAGGCGGAAAGATTTATGTTTCTTGGGCTGTTCCCTCTACTGGGTTTATTATTCTCTGTGGTGATGTGTCCTAATTAAAGCCAGATTTGGCTTTAGGACTTTGCAAAGAGTATGTTTTCTTTTTCTAATTGGATGTATACAGGGCCTCAGCTAAGACCCTGCACAGGAAACACTAGAGCTATTCATAAGAAGCTCTAAATTAATAAGACATTGATTGCATCCCTTTATCATTGTTCTTAGTTGTCAGCTCACTAACATGTTTCTGCATTGATTACTGCCTATGAAATTGTTTTTGTAGATCTAAAATCATTGATAAACATAATAATCATTGCATATATGGACAGCCCCAGATTTTTTCATGCATTCATTATTAGCTATCGATCGGGCGTGATGGAAAATCTGATTGTACAATAATAGCATTGGCACCCCTGTGCTGTTTCTTGCAGGTTTTCTTTTGTCCTCTAAAAGATGGTAGGTAAGGGTACAACTGTTAAAATTCAGGCAGCCTGAGACCTAGCCTGTGTTGTGATGGGTGACTTGATCATTCCTCAGACAGTTAAATTTAGGTCAATAACTGTCCTTGCAGTGACAATATTGTGAATGTACATCAAGTGCTGCTGGTATGTATAAATATGCAGGAATTTTTTTTTGCATGTTCGAAAACATATGCAAATGAATTCTACAGTATTTAAAAAGCTGCAATCCCTTTTTGCTTCCTGGCTTATTTATTTTATATGTGAATATTATATACCATGTCTGCAACTCTCACAGCAGACCTTAAGTTCAGCTTCACCTCTGTGGTTAGAGGTCAATACTCCAGGGATCGCTATTTAGGATAACTCTGAATGAACCCGTGGGTCGGTGCTAGTGATGTGTAGATTTATTATTTTATGAAAAGCTGCCAGAGTAATGAGTGGACAAAGAGTAACCTGTTAGATTAATAGTCAGTCTGAGCACTTAGAATTGGAGCCGCAGAGCATTTTGCATCAAGCTGCAACATCACTTACTGCATGCTAACAATGGGATATCAAACAATATATTGCTTAAGATGTCAAAGAGACAAATATTTCCAACATTTTTAAAGATCCTCACTATAGCTAGTAATGTGTTTCTTAGGCATCATGCACATGGGGCATCTGAAAAAGTCCCTTTGAACATCACAATTGCTGGCAGGAAAATTCAGCATAAAAACGCTGTAATAGCTGCATATTGCACATTTATTTACAGTTGTATGCAAAAGTTTAGGAACCCCTGACAATTTCCATGATTGTCATTTATAAATATTTGGGTGTTTGGATCAGCAATTTCATTTTGATCTATCAAATAACTGAAGGACACAGTAATATTTCAGTAGTGAAATGAGGTTTATTGGAATAACAAAAAATGTGCAATATGCATCAAAACGAAATTAGACAGGTGCATAAATGTGGGCACCCTTGTTGATTGGAATACCTGTAACTACTTAGCACTGATTAATTGGAACACATAATTGGTTTTGTGAGCTCATTAAGCCTTGAACTTCATAGACAGGTGCATCCAATCATGAGAAAAAGTATTTAAGGTGGTCCATTGCAAGTTGTTGTTCTCTTTGATTCTCCTCTGAAGAGTGGCAACATGGGGGCCTCAAAATAACTCTCAAATGACCTGAAAACAAAGATTGTTCTACATTATGGTTTAGGGGAGGTTACAAAAAGTTATCGCAGAGATATAAGCTGTCAGTGTCCACTGTGAGGAACATAGTGAGGAAATGGAAGACCACAGGCACAGTTCTTGTTAAGGCCAGAAGTGGCAGGCCACATAAAATATTGGAAAGGCAAAGGCGAAGGATGGTGAGAACGGTCAAAACAGCCCACATACCACCTTCAAAGACCTACAACATCAACTTGCTGCAGATGGTGTCACTGTGCATCGTTCAACAATTCAGCGCTCTTTGCACAGGGAGAAGCTGTATGGGAGATGCAAAAGCAGCCTTTTCTGCACACACGCCACAAACTGAGTCGCTTGAGGTATGCAAACGCACATTTGGACGTGCCAGCTTAATTTTGGTCGTAACAAGGGGCGTTATGTATGGTGGCAAAAGAACACAGCGTTCTAAGAAAAACACTTGCTACCCACAGTAAAATTTGGTGGAGGTTCCATCATGCTGGGGGGCTGTGTGGCCAGTGCCAGTACTGGGAATCTGGTTAAAGTTGAGGGTCGCATGGATTCCTCTCAATATCAGCAGATTCTTGAGAATAATGTTGAGGAATCAGTCACAAAGTTGACGTTACGCTGGGGCTGGATATTTCAACAAGACAACGACCCAAAACACTGCTCAAAATATACTCGGGCATTTATGCAGAGGAACAAGTACAATATTCTGGATGGCCATCCCAGTCCTTAGACCTGAATATCATTGAACATCTGTGGGGTGATTTGAAGCGGGCTGTCCATGCTCGGCAACCATCAAACCTAACTGAACTGGAGATGTTTTGTAAGGAGGAATGGTCCAAAATACATTCATCCAGAATCCAGACACTCATTACAGGCTATAGGAAGCGTCTAGAGGCTGTTATTTCTGCTAAAGGAGGCTCTAATAAATATTGATGTGATTTTTCTGTTGGGGTGCCCAAATTTATGCGCCTGTCTAATTTCGTTTTGATGCATATTGCACATTTTCTGTTAATCCAATAAACCTCATTTCACTACTGAAATATTTCTGTGTCCTTCAGTTATTTGATAAATCAAAATGAAATTGCTGATCCAAACACCCAAATATTTATAAATGACAATCATGGAAATTGTCAGGGGTTCCTAAACTTTTGCATACAACTGTATGTTAGTATAGCGTTTGACCATAAATGCATTCTACTGGCCAGGATATTCATTTATTCTGGCCATTGGAATGCATTTACACACATATGCTTTACGTGCATAGTGTTTAGGCACATTTGCGTGTTTTTTCGGCCGAAATGCTCCTCTAGAAAACGTGCCTTTGTTGTTTTTTTTTTTTTTTTTCCTGTAAACACTCCTTTTCTAATGCAGCTGTAAATGTCTATGTGTACATGAACACACAGGTGTTGATTTGCAAACTTTGCAAAGTGCAGTTGTACTGTGCAAGAATAGTTGCTCCAGGGCTTAGTAAATGAGCAGAAGCTCTGTTGACTTGCATCATCCAATCATGTGCAAGCAAAATGCTGTTATTTTCCTTGCACGTGATTGGATATTCTTAAAATGAAGCTTTACCTAATTTACTAAGTTCTGGAGCAACTCACTTACAGAGTGCAACTACATTTTGCAAAGTGCACAGTCTATTTGCCTTTAGTAAATCAACCGTATAGGTTTATGTAGAGGAGCTTTTACAGGCCGAAAAAAAGTTCAATGCCTGTATAAGCAGCATTTTTTAACCTCCATGTGCAGGAGGCCTCAACGTTCATTTTAAACTTAATAAATGTAATGGTAAAATAATGTGCTTTAATGCTTATGTTTATGTGTATTTGTATGCAAAAAGAAACAATCTATTGGAGAATAATTCTTCATATGAAAAGCAGAATCAATCCAAAGCAAAACCTTTTTTACACAGCGTATTTTACCTGTTGATCATTAGCATATCAATTCCATAGTGCCTGGGAGATTTTCTTTAACAGACAACTAAAACCAAGAATAAAAAAGCAATAGATTGCATGTTACAGTCCTTAGATGTGGCGGCTGCCATTGTTTTCTTTTTTTTTTTTAGGATAAGAACATTTTCGGCAAATTCAGTTGATTTTGACATGTAGTATCCTTGTCACTTTCTGTGAGCTGTGCCAAAGAATATCTTCCTTTCTAGCCATCTTCTGTAAACTACCAATTGCCCTGGAGATGAAAAGATATAGATATGTTTGTACTCCACATCTAGAGAGCAGCCTAGGGCAACAAGCATGGTTCCCTCCATAGATACAGTGGAGTGATGTAACCATAGTTGGACAGGAAGTGTGTTTTTTGCAGGATTACCAGGCGAAGCTAAAGCAAAAGAAGCTTGAAAAAAGGCAACCACCACATCAAGGACTAGTAATGTGCAATTTATTATGTTTTAATACACTTTAACAAAGGGGTGGGCCCCTGATTAAGTCCCAGTTGCAGTGGCGTAGGAACTGTGTTTGCAGGAGAAGCAGTTGTGACCATCTCCCTTCTGCAGGGATGGCCCAGAGATCTACATTGTGCCAAATTACTTTGCACCCTGTGCTTGCTGAGTCTGCAGCAGAGTGGTTAGGTGGTAAAGGGGACAATACCTAGTAACGGAGCCCATAGACATTTTCCAACAAAGCCATTAGGCATTGGCAACAAGCTACTTCCTGCACCTCTTTAGAATGTGTTTTAGCCACAGTCTCAGGAATGAAGCAGACATTTGTGTTTTCAGACATTCTCCCTGGGCCATACACCCTGAACCCCTTTGAGCAGTAAGCTGGAAAAACAATTGAAAAGTACTGATGTTGCATTTGTTTAACTCTCTTCTTTAGACTGGATACATCATTTAACACTCATGTGTATTAACACATTCTGCTTGATAAACCATTTTAGCCCCATTGCTTGGAAAGCTCCCGTAGGCTTGAGGAGCCCAGATCAAGCAACACTTATTGAGGCCTTTGTGTATGGGGCCAATTAAAGGGGTGCATACGTTGAAGGTCTTGTTTGGGGAATGCTTTTGAAGGGATACATACAGCAATGTGGTTTACATACTCCTCTGTATGATCAGGGTAAATGTTAGAAATAGCACCACCAATAAGCCTTTCCTGTAACTTATATAGTACATTATGATTAAAGTTCATTCAGTTCTAATACTGTAAATGCTCATTAAAAGAGACTTTCATTACTAGAATGGGATTCCATTCAACCAGCATCCAGCATAGAAAGAGTTGTACAGTAATTGCCTGACTGAGCCCAGATGTTCAGCACAAATTCCAGTAAAGAACTCGCTGTGTTCTTAGAACCTTTGGTTTTTATGCACTGTGTATATATTCTTTTTTTCATTCAGGAAGCAGCTGTGTGTTTGTAAATCAGATCCCACTCCAGTGAATTGTAAAAGTAAGCAATGTGTGTGCGTGGAGAGTCTTTGCTGCAAACTAAGCAGTTTAAAGTCTTTTTCATGACTAGTCTAAGAAAAAAATCATCAACGTATCACTTTCTCCTAACAGTGAGGAGCTGCTGATCAAAGACATCACATTCTCAATGATCTCTGCAGCTTTCTTCTGTTCTTTGTGCACAAAGGTATATTCACAAGGATTGTAAATGGGAAGCATTAAAGGAGATCTCCAGGAAAAATCTCTATGGAGAAAAGATTTTTGGGAGATTAGTGTACACTTACCTCCATTCCGGGCCTTCTGAGATACAGCTCTCTGAAAACTAGAGTGCAGCAGTTCCATTGGCTCAATGTCTCCAGTCCTTGCAATAACTCTGGCAGCATAAGAAACATAGAAACATAGAAAAGTGACGGCAGAAAAAGACTGAGTAGTCCATCGATTTTTGCCCCTTTTTATTTTTTTTATTTTATTTTATTTTTTTTTTACATTAACCTTGTTGTCTGACTATAGATTTATTTTTATCCCAAGCATGTTTGAAGCCATTTACTGTTGACTGTCTCACAACCTCTGTTGGTAGTTTATTCCAATCATCAACCACCCTTTCAGTAAAATAATACTTTCTAAGATTAGTTTTGAACTTCCCCCCAGTTAGTTTGAGGTCATGTCCCCGTGTTCTTGATTTTGGTTTCATATTGAAAAGACTGTCCTCCTGAACCTTATTCACCCCCTTGATGTATTTAAAGGTTTCAATCATGTTTCCCCTCTCCCTTCTTTCCTCCAGACTGTACATATTAAGTTCCTGAAGTCGCTCTTGATATGTTTTATCCCCCAGACCTTTCACCATTTTTGTTACCCGTCTCTGAACTCGTTCTATTTTATCAATATCTTTTAAGGCTTATAAGGCTTATAAGGCTAATGGTATTGCTGGGCTCCCTGTTTCAGAGGGACATAACTTGCAAAAAACAACTTGAAGTGTAATTAACATGTATGTATAGCTAAAACTTATCTTTCATTTTGCATAAAGTGGGGAAGGGTTAGACCCCTTTTTTTATCAACTACTACATAGATCGACCCTTTATTTACAATGATGATCACTGTCATATACATAATGATAGAAAGTGAGGGGAAATACATAACTTATTGCTGTCACCAGAATAAGAGGCGAAGGAAAAGTTTCCAGTGGGGACACCTGTTCTGGTGACATCTTTCCCCTCAAATTGTAGAAATTTCCTTTCACTTCCTGTTGGGGAAAACATTTTAAAGGAAATCTCACCAATGGGGCAAAAGCAGCAAATAGATAAAATAACAGAAGTATTAATTCTTTCCCTTCTGTCCAAAAGTAAAATAAGGCCGTTTGTTTTTTTCCTGTGTAGTCACCTCTTGGTTCTGTCCTTGCCACCCATGCCATATGCCAGGGAAATGTGACCACTATTTGTAAGTCTGCACCTACTGCCTAAGACATGCAGAATGACGTGTTAAATCCCCCAAGTGCCTGAAACATGAGACTCTTAGAGCTCTGGTCTATGAAATTCAGTTAGCACAAGCAAGATGGCGCATAAGTCCTTTCCTCCATCTATTATGGTAGTTATACAGAGCATTTATTATTTATTTGTCCATTATTATATACATGGGCTGAATTAACATAGTAATATAAAGTAAGGTTGAATGAGGAACCAATGTTAATGTTATTACATTCTAAAAACTGTTCATACTGTTGGTGTTGATCCTCTAGAGCAGGGGTCTCCAAACTTTCTAAACAAATGGGCCAATTTACTGTCCTTCAGACTTTAGGGGGGGTGTACTGTGCCCAGTGGGAATAAACATTTGTTGGTATCAGTGGAAGGAATAATGCCATATCATTGGTGTCAGTGGGAGAAATAGTGCCCATCATTAGTGTCAGTGGGAGGAATTATGCCCAAACATTGGTGTCAGTGAGCGGAATAGTGCCCCATCATTGGTGTCAGTGGGCAGAATAGTGCTCCATCATTGGTGTCAGTGGGCAGAATAGTGCTCCATCATTGGTGTCAGTGGGCGGAATAGTGCCCCATCATTGATGTCAGTGGGCGGAATAGTGCTCCATCGTTGGTGTCAGTGGGCGGAATAGTGCCCCAACATCGGTGTCAGTGGGAGGTATAGTGCTCCATCATTGGTGTCAGTGGGCGGAATAGTGCTCCATCATTGGTGTCAGTGGGAGGAATTATGCCCCATCATTGGTGTCTGTGGAAGAAATAGTGCCCCATCATTGGTGTGTCAGTGGAAGGAATAGTGCCCCATTGTTGGTGGGAGTAATTATGCACCATTGTTAGTGTCAGTGGCAAAAACAGTTTGGAGGTCACTGCTCACTGCACTGCTAAATGTGAGGACCTCAATGGCAGTGTTTCAGATTCCTCATTTATTTTATTTTCTAGTCCTGTTTTTTTTAGCTGTAAATGCCATTTTAGTAAGAAACACATCCATTCTATGATTCTGTTCGTTATACTATTGCCCATCGCTGCTTTCCTTGGTAGAGGACTTAAAAGTGTGACTACCTTTATCATGTCTATGATGGTGACAGAATGGTTTATATTTCACCTACACAGCCCATTTAATTAAATCTCATCTAATACAACCTTTTTTTTTTTATATTTTGCTGTGGTATGAGACTAGCAATTGTCTGAATTTAATGTTTAAGCAATAAAATAACCTTAAAGTGGATCTTCATGCATACAGCTAATGGCACATTTGAAATGCATTTATGTCTTATCTAACATTGGATGTGTCATTCCGTTTAGAACGTCTTTGATCCATGCATCTCTGCTTCACTGCATTGCAGGCAGGTGACATGTCTATTTACTCGTCTGGCAATTTGGTTTTCAGGTTTAGCCTAGGTCACCACCTCTAGCCTTTTATTTGAATCAGCACCATCTACAATGAGCAGAGAATTAAGTTAAATGGTTGTAAACCTCTGAAATGGAAAATGTACATAGCATATCCCTGTATAGTTTGTACATGCCTCAATCCAAAGGACCTAGTGTGTTTTCTGTCTCCTCTATCCTTCTTCTGCTGTCTGTATGACTCACTTCTGACAGTTCACCACAGAATCTGGGGAGACAGCCCTGTCACTCCTCCAGCACAGAGAAGGTAATTGACAGCCTCTGCTGTGCATGGTTTCCCATGAGACCGTGTAGAGAGGGATGTATCTATTCCCTCCATTCAGGTCTCAAATTACACTCAGCTCTCCTGATTATGCTATGCAGTGTCTGATGTCCGATCCCCCTCCCCTTCCTACTGGAGTTGAGAAGTAGCCTTTGATCTGTGTGTTTTAGTAGACTGTAGAAAAGAGAGGGCTGCAGATAAATAGACACAGACCAGCCACTTCACTGGGTATATGTAAGGGTTTACAACCACTTTAAAGGTCCTCACACATAGTGCAAATTTCGGAAGGGGATTTTCGTTCGACAGCTTGTCGTTCAAAATTCTTACCGTTAGTATGCTCCTTTTGACAGTCAATTGGCCTTTTTTCCATCAAACAAAAGCTGGATGTGCAGACTAGTAAATTTTTGTCGTACGACAATGCCACTTATGATATTCATTCCCTTAGTACGGTTTTCGTACGAAAAAAATAGTACGACCGAGACTACGCATGCTCAGAAATAGAGTTGAGCGAACACCTGGACATTCGGGTTCTGCGGGTTCAGCCGATCTTTCCGGAAACGTTCGGGTTCGGTACCGAACGTCATCCGAACTTTACCCCGGACCCCGAACCCCAAACCCCATTGAATTCAATTGGGACCCAAACTTTTCGGCACAAAAATGACTGTAAAAAAGTCCTGGAAAGTGCTAGAGGGCTGCAAAAGGAAGAAAAATTGGAGATGTGATGTTATTAGATCTGCAATCTGTCCCTTAAGATCGTTCTGTAATGCAGGATGAGAGATCGTTCTGTAATGCAGGATGAGAGATCGTTCTGTAATGCAGGATGAGAGATCGTTCTGTAATCAGATCGTTCTGTAATGCAGGATGAGAGATCGTTCTGTAATCAGATCGTTCTGTAATGCAGGATGAGAGATCGTTCTGTAATCAGATCGTTCTGTAATTCTGGATGAGAGATCGTTCTGTAATCAGATCTTTCTGTAATGCAGGATGAGATGTTATAGATCTACAATCTGTCCCTCAAAGCAGTAATAGTAATCTCTACCTCATTATTATCACTGCAATCTGTCCCTCACAATCTGTCCCTCACAGCGCCTGCAGAATCCTCTCCCTACACTAACCTAAGAGCATGTGACATGCAGCACTGTGACTTCAGCCTCATATAGAGGCTGGGTCACATGATGCACTGGCCAATCACAGCCATGCCATTAGTAGGCATGGCTGTGATGGTTTCTATGGAAAACCAGTGAAACGCTTGTTGATTGGCTGCCCTGCAATTATTCAACATGCGTGATAAAATACTAGAACCCAGAACCCAAACCCGGACTTTTTCTCAAACGTTCGGGTTCGGATTCGGGAAGCGGACAGCAGAAAGTTCGGTACGGACCCGAAGGTTACAGTCCAGGTTTGCTCAACTCTACTCAGAAAGGAAAAAAAAAATGCAAAAATATTCAAAACATTACGTCACTTCTGATGTTGAGTTCGGTCGAATGAAAATTTTCGTATAGTCAGTATGCTGTACAAAATCATGAACACGTGCTTTAAAGAAAAAAAAAATCAGAAGGGCGGTCGTTTGACAATCAAACCGTGTGTACGAGGCTTAAGAAGCTCTTAAACGAAACCAACGGAAGTGACCTGCCTGGCTATTCAGTTTAGCAGATGTGCATGAACCACAAAAAATTGATGATCAGAATTACAAATTGTTTTGTAGGTAAAAGAGCATGTATGTATTTCAGATGGGTATGTTGTTTAACTGGCAAACCACTTAAATATAACCAAGGAACATCAATGTCAAATAGAAGAGGAGTAAAGGAAAGGCAATCATGAAGAATAAAATACACAACAGAAATGGAAACATATTTTATGATTAACTTTGCTTACAGACTTGCAATGATCTGGCAGAGCAACACAAGAGCATTTCGCCCCCATCCTGCAGTAAAATGTTTATTGCTATATACAGTCTGATGGAATGGGTATGGTATAAATGATGCTGAGGATAAATATTGTTACAGCTTTCACTCCTCTCATGTTCGTAGTGGTGGGGAGTAGAGCACTTTAACCACTGACCTACAGCAGTCCCTGTTATGTGTTTGTAAAAGGAAGTGACCCTGGAAGACTTTCATGCTCATTGTGTCTGTTCTACACCATCGTGTCATTTAAGTGTGTGATCTACTTTGACTTTACATATACTATTTTAATAAAGCAATTTTTTAAATAATGCACCTTTTCTACAGAAGCTTGAGACAGACTGCATTGCCCTGTTACCCATTTACCTGGATTCAATCCTTAAATTCAATGGTGAATTTCTAGCCAGGCCACCTTTGGGCTTGTTTAATGAAAGAGCAGAAATAAGTGGCTGTTGTACAGAAAGGCAATTAATGAACTACGAGAGTTCAGTACTTTAATGTAACTATAGATTTAAGGTTGTGGTCAGACATGTGGGCCTACTATGACCATTGAGCAATCAGGATGTATATTGCCCAAGCATATTTACCTTTTCATTATGCTTTCAGTACCCAAGGGCTTGTGTTTCTTGGTACCCTTTGTGCTGACAGAGTATTAAAAACTTATTTCTGAATGGTTCTATATCCTGAAATGTGGCATCTACCAACACAAAGGTAGAATAAGCAGCACATGACTTTATGTTTGGATTTGTGGAGTTGGTCTATTATGTCCCCATTTTTTGCACCTATTCATACTTGTAGAGTTATTTTAATAGCTGCACAGCAATGTTTTTTAGCACTACCGCTGGTGATGAAATGCCTAGCCTACTCAGCTCTAGGAGGATGATAGGCAACTGTTACAAGACTTTTTTAAAATGAATCTTCAAGAGGCAATTCATCCCAGAAGGGTTCAGCAACCTGGCTCAATTACAGGATTGCAAAACTCTGTGGGTTTGATCTTGGAGAGAAATGATTAACAATCTCCTGGCTTGACAGGCTGTATAGAGATTAGAGTGAGACAAACAAAGCAAAGGTTCACAGGAGGTTTTAGAAGCATAATCCTAAATGACCAATATAAGGTTAGCCTGAAAATGGACTTCTGAAGAATTCTTCAACTAAACTACAACCACACTTTCATAAAGCTGTCAGTGTAATACAGACCAGGGTGGAAATCATTATCTGCTTCTTACTCCTCTTTTCCTCACCATCTAGTCAATTCATAGATTCATCTATGCTCAACTAAACCAAAGTGTTGCCCATTAATAATGTTGGTGTTAAAGCTGAACTCCGGGCAGATATATAAAGGCCCCCAAAGAATGTGATCATGTGTTTATTAAAAATTATGAAAAGTATTTTTAAAAGCAGATAGTGAATTGAACTTGGTATCAGCCTCTTGCAACTAACAGCATGGCAGTACTAAGACTGCTACTTAAAGGGGTGGTACAAGGAGCCAGTTAGATGTGCTGCATGCAGATAGAGCAGTGTGAGCAGAGGGGTGAATCACTGCTGCTCCTTCATGATTTTATGACATGCTGGTGGCCAGAGTTTTTTTCACCTATTTTTTTAACTTAAGTATCCCTCTGTCCAGATCAACTCTCTCCCGCTGCCATGCTGATGGAGCCTCAAGCTGTAAAGCCTCCGATGGTAAAAAGGGACTCTGTGATGAGGGGCTGTCATGTCTAGGGGGGAGACTCTGATGTACAGCAGGGACCCTGATGAGAACGGTGGGGCTTTTGATGTGATGAAAGGATTTTGCAATGGAGGGACTCTGATGTATTGGGGGGACCTCTGATGGGAAGGGGGCTTCTGACATGATGGAAAGACTCTGATGTGATACAGGGACTTCTGATGTGATGGGCGGACTCTGATGTGATAGGGGGGCTTTGATGTGATGGGAGGACTGTGATGGAGGGCCTCTTATGTGATGGGGGGACTCTGAGAGGAAGGGGAACTCTGAGGTGCATTTTAGACAGGGGTACCTTGAGATTTTGCAAAATTTGCTCGATGTTGTCTTTTAAGTGTGCAGTGACTGAAAAAAAGGTTGAGAAACGCTTAGCTAATCTATGATTCTGGGTACCTAGGAAGTCACTACGTCCACACATCATCCAGTCTTTTAGCGGCAAGCCAATCTATCAATACCTAATCACCTAATAGGTGTTGCAAAAAAAAAAAAAAAAAACACATACACAAAAGAAAAAAACAACTTAGACCTGGGGGTACAGCCCACCAGTAAGGTGACACAGCGGTTTAAAAAATGGCAAACAAGGCTTTCAAATTACAACTTATGTATACATTTTATTATCAAAATATTCAAGAGGAATAAAACCTCATATCAAAATTATGTTGTGTTATTACAATCACGTCACAATCCCATCACCACGTGAGTTAAAAACAATGTCATTAATAAACGTTCGGACATCATTAATCTATGTGTCATACAGTGCCAGCGCGGACAACCAATAAATAAATCAGTAACAATAATGTAAATGCTGCAATGTATGTAACATAGATTCCAGCATTTACATTATTGTTACTGATTTATGCAGTTGTTGTCCGCGCTGGGACTGTATGACACGTACAGTATCTCACAAAAGTGAGTACACCCCTCACATTTTTGTAAATATTTTATTCTATCTTTTCATGTGACAACACTGAAGAAATGACACTTTGCTACAATGTAAAGTGACATGGGAGTGATGAAATGTAACATCGTTTCACAGTAAAGAAGTCACAACAGTGTACTTTTCTATCTTATTTTATAA
>BLSH010066713.1:1719466-1780188 GCA_018402905.1 Glandirana rugosa | reverse complement strand
TTTGGAACCATTGGCATTTATACAGCGATCAGTGCTATAAAAATGCACTGATTACTGTGTAAATGCCATTGGCAGTGAAGGGGTTAACCTGCAGGGGGCGCGCTAAGGGTTAACTATGTTCCCTGGGCGTGTTCTAACTGTATAGGGGACTGCCTATCTGGGGAAGGAAAGCGATCACAGCCTTCACGTAAATGAAGGCTGTGATCACAGCCCTTCCCCCTCACACAGAGCGGAGGTCCGTGTTTACATACATGGACCTCCGCTCATTCGCTCCGGGGGGGGCATCGCGGGTGGCCGGCGGCAATCGAAGCCGCCGCACCCGCTCCCTGGCCCCCCCTGGACACAGTGAGCGCGCGGGCGCGCCTCCGGCGGCGCGCGCGCGCTCACTATACACGTTCCCGCAGCCGCCGTCGTATGACGGCGATTTGCGGGAACGTGCCACTTTGTCGCCGTCAGATGCCGATCGGCGGTCGGCAAGTGGTTAAGTAAACCATCTACACCTCCACCCATACCCCAAGTGCAGTTCACCTGGTGAAATACTTGCCTTCCTCCCACAATTTTTACTGTGCAGTCCCGTCCAGTGCTGCACAGCCTTTGCAAGGACCCAACTGGGTCATCTTTAAACCACGCATGCGCCACATCTTTATTCATTCCTATTGATGAGCCATACTCTGCTGGATGCTGGCTGGCTGGTTGGCATACGGTTCATCCATAAGAATAAACTGGGCAGTGGAGCAATAAGAGGACCCAGTGGTCTTTGCAAAGGCTGTGCAGCACTGGGCAGGACTGCAAAGGTAATATCACTGTGATGGGGAGGAAGGTACGTCTTTCATTAAAAAAACATTTGCCCATTAGGTAGAACCTGGTTCTGATTATATCTGTGTGCCTTCTAAAGAATACTAGAAACACAAATCATTATTAATTCCCATGTGGATGGTATTAGTAGTAGTCATATGGACAATGTTATCCTTTTTCCTATGACATCCTTAATATATATTTCCATAGACGATTCCTGAAAATGGCACTTGGTTGCCAACATTCAGGAATCTCATCTCTCTGGAGATCTATGTGTGTGTTATTTTAGTACTGCTGCTTGATGAAGACCACGGGAGGTTAGAGGCTGGAGGTCAGGCTCCTTGTCATGCCTTCAATTCCTAACAGGTTGCATATGTAAAATGCATATTAAATTATTAGATGGTAAAACACTCTTAAAGATCATCTGTGCACATCATAAATAACTGCTAGGCTTTGGTTTTATTGATGGCTGCTTGTTGGCTATGAAGAAAAGTAAGCAAGTACATTGGAAAAGAATTCACACATTTTATTGGCATTAGCCCTGTGATATAACCCCATTATAACTGTAGAAACACATGTCACCCTCCCTGTGAAAATAAAGCTCTAATTGCATAATACATGTGCAGAAGTGTTGTGGTCAATCGTCCACCTTAAAGTGGTAGTAAACCCTCCTATCATTTTCAGCCAAGGAAGCTGCCATCTTGGCCTCTGTTTAATCTACAACTGCCATGATGCTGCACATGTGATCAGCTATGACACCAGCCATTGGATGGTTTGACAGTTTGGTTTAGAGCACAACCAATGGGAGAGTTATGTTTCTGGCACGTGCCGGAAATGTGACTGGTTTTTAACCTGTTACATGCATGGGTTTACTACCGCTTTAATATTCCATAACTTTGCACATCTAGACCAGAAACCAAAAAAACACCTTTTATTTTGCAGTAGGATGTTCTGTGCTGTGATCCTGCATTAACTTTACTATTCATCAGTATATAGGAAACGGATGGGCATATTTTGGGTGATAGGTATTAGAAAGCTAGTTATTTGCCTTTTAGTTGTACTGTAAAGAAAACCGATGGAAATGTTGTTAATTTATATAAATCATTATTTCATCAGGTTATTATTTTTAATCAATATTATGTATCCAGTTAGAGCAGTTTTTATGTTTCCATGTATCCATTGAGATTTATATTTAAGATGATAAAACATCCATAATATATAACATTGTAAAAGTACTTGTTTCATTAATTTCCTGGCTTTTACAAATTAGTTCTATTTGTTGCTAGTGCTTTGCCCTTGCTTTTGTTCTGATAACTCAAGTCTGCCACCTAGTGTTATTGTAGTGTAAAATACAATGTTGGGTACTGTGCCTTTAAATTTATTGCAAAATCATGACTCGGACTTCTTGCATAATTTAACAAAATAACAGGAAAGTTCTGCAGTGAGATAAGAATTCTCCCTTCTATTTCATAAAGATAATTTTTCATAAAAAGATTAAAAAGTAGAATATGTGAATTCAGCATGATCGATAAAACAAAGTGCCAAGTGAACAAACTATCTTCAGAAGCTTTTACATTCAAAAACTAGAACTGTTTTATCCTTCTTGTTAGTAAAAGCCATTTGCAATGTGCTTAAATTTTTTTGTATTGTTGCTACAAAATATTCCAATATTTATGTAAATAATGAAGACTTTTTTATAATTGACTGGCACACAGCACCCCGCAGCGTGATGACAACCCGCAATTACATTGCTTCTGTGCAGTGGCATATCATCCATGGGTGCAGGGTGTTCATTGAACACAGGCCCTAAGGGGTGGGTGGGCCCACAGTGCTCTGACCAACACTGCACGTAATGATGATCTGTCCCTGGTTGACATTGGGATTGGTAGGGATTATCGGTGCAGTGTGAGATTGCACACGGGCCCACTAATTTCATGATACACCCCTGCTTCTGTGACATATTATATGTAATCAATTCACATCTTGCACCCCTTATGGCCCAGAGAAATGTTCACAGTCCTGCGATGGACCTGTTAATTCAGTTATAATTTTGTCACTATATAGGCCCCATGCACACTGGGTGTTTAGCCCTGATGCATGAGACTCCGGCGTATAGGCATGGGCAGAAAGCACAGGTGCCCTATCCAGCCCTGCTGCCAGCAGCCTGTTAAAGGGGTTGTAAAGGTTTGAATTTTTTTTTTGTAAAATTAACAAACATGTTATACTTGCCTGCTCTGTGCAAGGATTTTGCACAGAGCAGCCCCGATCCTCCTCTTCTGGGGTACCCCGGCGGCGGTCCTGGTTCCTCCCCTTCATCGGGTGCCCCCACAGAGAGCCACTTTCCATGGGGGCACCTGTGTGGGCATGCTTGGCCCAGGCACCTGCTTCCGTGTCACTTGATTTGATTGACAGCAGCAGGAGCCATTGGCTATCAATCTGTCCAATGAGGTCCCGAGCCAGCAGCTGGAGCTGCTGGGCTAATGCACATTGCTGGATCAGATCAGGCTCAGGTAAGAAAAAGGGGGGGGCTCTGGAAGGCAGCTTCAGTAAAAAAGGGTTTTCATCTTAATGCATAGAATGTAATAAGGTGAACAGAATAAGGTAATAAGAATTTACAATCCTTTTAAAGAAGAAACGCCACTTTTGTTGGGAAAATAAAATATTCAGCTCTGATCTATGCACATTGCAGGGATTTTACCAAACTTTGTTGCAGATTCCTACCTTTTGTTATTCTGAAGAAATAGCCATTGGTTTGTCTTTATCAATGTGTAAAGGGAATGTGAATGGGAGTGACTTTTCTATTATCGATCAGCTACTGCACTTGCAGGGTTCTAATTAGGAAAGTGGCAGGATCTGCATCCATTTAGACGCGATTAACTCTTTGGAAGTATCTCACCAAAACTTAAAGCTTTGTTGCAGAGAATGCCCAAAATGTGATTTGTATCTTAGTGCAGAATTCTGGGAAAATCAGTGAGCCAATCACAGGAAGCAGAAAATTACATTTTTGAGGAGTGTTCTGTGCAGCAACTGTGTGCAGAATGCCTCCAGGTTGCCATATTGCATTGCATTTTAGATAAAATGACAAAGCTGCAGATTGAAAAGAAATGATAAAATTTAAAAATGTTATATTACAATATGACTTGTGTTGCAATTGTATATGCTAGATGTTTTTATTTTTCATTTGCAATATTTTTTTCCGACAAATGTGGAGTTACCCTTTAAAGCTCTAAAGCTGAATGCTGGATAGTGTACCAAGCTGTCTGCATTCCAGGCACTTGTCCCTGGGTGCATAGTGCCCTAAACATTACTACCACTCACTGCACCGCCCAGCCCCGTCCAACAGCAGCAGCTTTCAGCCTCTCATAGAGTTAAACACCCAGTGGCATGAGGCCTTAAAATAACAATGCAATACGTTGTACATATGTAGTTGTTTTGCACAAATAAGGCTCTCTTTTGATGATAATAGCTTGCATATTTTATTTTCTATCCAATCCATTAAAAAAAATGAAAAAAAAGTAAGGAAAAAAGGTTCTCTTTTCTTCCTTGGTGTTAATGTTTTACTGTAAGCGTATATTTTATTCTATAATTTTTACACTGACATTAAAATACAATTCTGGTACACAGCACTTATTTACAGTTATTTACAAATAAAATAAACGTTATTTATAAATAAAAAAAAATAAGAGATGAATAAAGA
The DNA here is from genome assembly GCA_018402905.1 of Glandirana rugosa. Classification (NCBI taxonomy): domain Eukaryota; kingdom Metazoa; phylum Chordata; class Amphibia; order Anura; family Ranidae; genus Glandirana; species Glandirana rugosa. The sequence continues at coordinate 1,775,696 of BLSH010066713.1, read as the reverse complement.
CAAAAAATGATTAAATATTTAAAGTTAAAAAAATAGAAATAAAAAAACAAAGTCAGCAGAAAAATAATTGCTAAGGTGAGAATGGGAACATGGAGTTAAGTAGGGAAGGATTAATAAAATGTTAAACACTTTATTTAGATTTAAAAACGTTTACTTTAAAAGAGAAGTATGGGAAATGTTTTTTTTTTATAATTACCTAGGCTGATGCAGCATTGGTCCAATGCTGCATCTGTCCCCCACGAGCTCTAAGACTGAGAACTGAGCGATTAAACACCACTGATCGCTCGGTTCTAATAGCTGCCTGAGCAGAGAGCAGCTGAGAGGGGTTCCGGTCTAGGCATGTGGGTGGATCCCAAACAGCTCTGTGATGTCAGCTTGCTGTCTGCTGAAAACGGGTCACTGGAGTGCACAATGAACTGCACACCTGTGATCCACAGGAGAAGTACAGCCAAACAAGCTTCTTTAAATGACAGATCACCACTTTCATTTGTATATGAGTAAAACTGAGCAAATACAAAATAATGATAATGTTTCTAGATTGTACTCCTCTATTAAAGGGTAACTCCACTTTTGGGGGGGGGGGGGTAATAAAGAAAAAATAATATAGCGTGCACAATTGCGATACAAGTCATATTGTAATTGAATGTTATTAAAAATGACCTTTCCTCTTCAATGTGCAGCCACTGTAATTTTCTATAAATGCCATGCAATATGGCTACCTGGAGTTGTTCTGTACACAGAGTGTGCACTGACCACTCCTCAGAAACATAATTTCCTACTTGTGTGATTGGCTCACTAATTTTCCCAGAAGTCTGCCTAAGATACAAGTCAGATTTCAGGCATCCCCTGCAACAAAAATGTCATTTTTGGTGAGATACTTCCAATAGGAACATGTCTGAAGGGATGCAGGCCCAGCAGATTTCCTCATTAGTGCTCTGCACCTGCACACCTGATAGATAATTATGAAACCGGTAGCAATCTGCAACAAAGTTTGTTATAATCCTTGCAATGTACAGAGATCACTCAGAGAGGAATGTTTTTTTTTCTCAACATAAGTGGAGTAACGCTGAGATTCTTCATTTTACATAACAATGGCTACAGTCACTGATGTATTAGAGAGCAAATCCCAGCTGTTAAAACGATGCTGACAAGAACAGCAAATATATATTTGTATGACAATTTAAAACTGTTTATATTATTTATTTATTTCTACTATATATTTATTCCAAAGGATGTGTTTTCTTAAAGGGTAAGTTCACCTTTACAGAAAAATCTGTAAAATGAACTTACCCAGGACACCTTCCTTACCCCCCCCCCCACCCCCACCCCAGCCCTGCTGACCTGGAGTGCAGGGATCCTCGGTTCTGAGCCTCGGTATAGCCGCCTCAGGGGACTGGGGCTTAGAAAGCAGTTGAATCTCTAAAACCTATCCCGTCAGGCGGTAGTTTTGTACCTTTTGAAGCATTCTAATTGGTTGGTGTCACATGGGCGGCGCCGACCAATCAGGAGCCGCGTAGCCCGTCCTGTCAGGGGACAAGAAGACGCGTGGATGCCGAGGGGATTTCTACACTGCAGTCCCCTGAGGCGGCTACACCGAGGCTCAGAACGGAAGATCCCCACACTCCAGGTCAGCAGGGCTGGGTGGGAGGGGGGTGAGGAGGGCGTCCTGGGTAAGTTCACCTTACAGATTTTTCTGTAAAGGTGAACTTCCCTTTTAACATGTGACCAGCAGCAGAGGACTAGAAGCTCCTCCTGCTGATGTTTCCCTGCAGACAGGCTGGGAAAGAGCTGGGTCATGGGACAGCTGTATATTGATTAGTAAAAAGGTACTTTTTTTAATTTAAATAATTACAGCGCCATCATCCATATACAGAAAGAGAAGGGACAATGTTAAAGTTTAATATCACTTTAATAATATTGTTTCAGTTTCCACTAGACATTGTAATATAACCAATTTGATGATAAACACAAAAGCCAAGGAACTGACAACTTCTAATCAAATCAGGAATGTGCCCTATTCTTGCCAAATACTGTTACCAAAGGTGTTTTTTTTTAATGTATTTGTTCTCTGGCTCCTATGGAAGTTTACTGCACAAAAAAGAACATTTTTATAATCTGTATCTTTTTGTTTATAGAATATATGTGTTATATTATTATATAATTTATTAACTGTAACCATGATGACAATGTGATGTGATGTCCCGCACATTTTTGATGACCACGTCCTCATATTCTGCACGGATATTCCAAAAACTCAATGCTGTTGTAGAAAGTTATGACTAGAACGTGTAGTAGAAGATATACTTTGGTCCAATCAAAACAGTAACACAATAAAGAAAGATTTTAGTGTGATTAAGAGATGACTAAACACTTCCATTTCTCCATGTTTAGGTATTTATACAGCTGCAGAGAAATTGTGCTGAGGAGGAATACAGCAGGGAGCCTGGGCTTTAGCATTGTAGGAGGTTCTGAGGATTGCAACCGGAACAAACCATTCTTTATTAAATCCATACTAGAGGGCACCCCTGCTTATAACGATGGAAGAATCAGGTAATTCATGTTGGTTCCTTCTTTACATGTCTTTGTAAATGGTATTAGTTACAGTCACCTCTCAGCACATGGTTTTCAGACAAAGAATACCCAAAGCTATGCTTTAAGGATTTCTGCTTCACAATTGGTTTATAACATGTTTTTTATTATTATTAATATGAATACAACAAACTTACATGTGTAATTAGTTTTAATTAATGTAAACCAGAGTTCTTAAAACCTCATACAGAATGTAATGTTTGGTTGCATCATCTCAAAACATGTTGAAATTGTATCCTTTAACTGCTTAGAGACCAGAGCCTGCGTGATGGGGCACGTTTGGGGCTGAAACTTCTGTATGAAGAAGCCTTTTTGAGCCCCTCAAACAAATTAAGCAGGCCTTTAACTACTGTCAAAAGTATTAGGGCACCTGCCTTTGCACGCACATGAACTTTAATGGCATCCCAGTCTTAGTCTGTAGGGTTCAATATTAAGTTGGCCCAGCCTTGCACCCCTTTGCAGCTATAACAGCTTCAACTCTTCTAGGAAGGCTGCCCACAAGGTTTAGAAGAGTGTCTATGGGAATGTATGGCCATTCTTACAGAAGCACCTTTGTGAGGTCAGGCACTGATGTTGGACAAAAAGACCTGGCTTGCAGTGTCCACTCTAATGCATCCCAAAGGTGTTCTATTGAGTTGAGGTCAGAACTCTGTGCAGGCCAGTCAAGTTCCTCCACCCCAAACTTGCTCATCCATGTCTTTATCCAGGTCTTGCTTTGTGCTCTGGTGCGCTGTCATGTTGGAAGAGGAAGGGGCCATGCCCAAACTGTTCCCACAAAGTTGGGAGCATGAAATTGTCCAAAATGTCTTGGTATGCAGACACCTTAAGAGTTCCCTACACTGAAACAAAGGAGTCAAACCCAACCCCTGAAAAACAACCCCACATCATAATCCCCCTCCACCAAATGATTTGGACCAAGTCCTGTCAAATTTCCTCTGATGTGGGCACCTATGCAGATTTTATTTTTGATTTCCTTTTGGATGCCTAAATTGTCTATACCAACATTATGATTAATCCATTCTGGTAAAATTTTCAAGGATCTGAACCTGTATTATCTACGTCTTTTTTGAATTTTACGTTGTTTCCCCTATACCATGTCCTTTAACTCTGTTATTTGCCTCCAGGTGCGGGGATATGCTTCTGGCTGTAAATGGCAGATGCACGTCTGGATTGACTTATACCCACTTAGTAAGGATGCTGAAGGAATTGAAAGGAAGAGTGGTACTTACAATAGTGTCGTGGCCTGGATCCTTCTCATAGCCAATAAGACACTATAGCTGCTTCTACATTCCACACTACTTCTCACGTGTTCTTACAGCTGGTATTAGTTTTCTAACACTTGCATTTGTCTGTCAGTATTGGGTATAAATGGCTACTAATGTTATCATGCATGCCAGAAAATGAGCTCTTTAAAATTCAGACATCAAGCACTTTTACACCAACCTTATGTGGAATATAACTGCATAGATGTTGTCTGTTTTATTCTGTCTGGCAGAATTATCTGTGTTTTGCTCCCAGTATTGACTCTGTTTAAGCTGAGTGTGTCGTGTATTACATGGACATGTGTACATCATCCAGCTTGTACTATTTGTAAAGTGTAACAATGTGAACAATAATGTGGAAAGGCAGTCACTCTAGCCATGGCTATCACTAGCGGAGATGAACTTTGTCATTCGTCATTGTTACTTTGTCATTTCTTCATGAAATCATCTTATCTGCAAGGTAAAGCAGTCAAAAACCATATTCATGGTACACTTTTGCAGTGCAGTCAAACTACGGATAGGGCTGATTGCTTTTTACAGGACAAGGATAAAGCTTGCAGTCTCAGTGTAAGGGGGTTGTATAACCACTTGGTTGCAAGAAGTCTACATTTAAAATAACAGATTGAACTGATATCTCCACTTGTATTAATTTTTCATACACATATTTTGGTTGGATACCTCCTGTGCTTGTTCTTTTCAGTAGAGTCTCCATGTTTGTATTAGTCTGGATTTTTTACTTGTCAGATGTTAAAATCAATTTTGTGCTCTAAAGAAGGGTTGAAGCCAATGCATCTTAACAATGACAGCTGGCGTCTGATTGGACAAGCACTCATCCACCCATTCTGGTGCTCTTTATAAAATAAAAATAACATTAGAGCCTCTACTTTTCAGCTGCACCAGCAACTCTACTGCAGTTAACTTCCAGCAGAGATAATGGAGGATCAGACAGAGTGATAGGCTATGATTGGAATATGTTTAAAAGGATAAAGTTAAAGGCCAGGAGGAAAAAGCCCTTAATAGCATGTACTGCCCTGGAGCAGGGGTCTCCAAACTATGGCCCTCCAGTTGTTCAGGAACTACAATTCCCATCATGCTTAGTCATGTCTGTGAATGTCGGAGTTTTACTATGTTTAATGCAGTGGTTCTCAACTCCGGTCCTCAGGACCCACCAACAGGCCAGATTTTAAGTATTGCCATGGGGAGATGCAGACTAGAATACAGCAATCACTGAGCAGCAAATGCTTTCACCTGTGATGTATTTGAGTTATCCTGCAAACCTGGCCTGTTAGTGGGTCCCGAGGACCAGAGTTGAGAACCACTGGTTTAATGGGACGTGTAGTTCCGCAACAGCTGGAGGGCCGTAGTTTGGAGATTTCTACCCTAGAGTATGATCAAAGTACCTTTAATTCCTATGAAATGTAATCAACTCTTAGACCTGTATGGTTAAGTAAGTTTCAAATCAAGTTACAAATATATAAGACAGTGGCTATGCAGATCTGATTTAACTGCCTGGTTACATATGATTTGGATAGCCATTGAGGACCATATGATAATGAAGCCGTACAGTGAAATCATATCTTACCTAATGGTAATGCTCCATCATTTGCATTCAACATAAGACAGTCAAACTCCAAAGCAAATAGTGATTAGGCTGCCTAGTTGTTTGGATGGATTTGCATACACAGTATACTGTTAGGACAATTGATAATGGTGCAAACCAGCTCAGGCTCCTATCCAGAGAAAAGCTCCCTCATATCCACCATTGAATTTGTAACAGTTGTGTGTTTGGGAGCTTGGAGGTCTGTAATCCTTGACAGTCAAGTGCTCCACACCTTGCATACATTTGGACCAAAGCTATCATTACGCAAACATTTTTCAATGAAAATGGGTTCATGTATAAAATGTAATTTAAGTTTATATGACCGCATTGCTACTGTTAATGGGGAATTGATAGAACTATAATTCTACGGTAAATCAGTCTTCTTTTCTTTTACTTGTGTTTTTCATCAGAGCTTAAATCATGGAGCACTATCCACTGTGTTTCCTGTGGCATCCTATCTCTAAAAGAGAATTTTCAGGTCCTCAAATTGCTCTAGCCATAACAAACACAAGTGATGATGTCATAGTTACCCATCATGTAGAATACACAAACAAATTTTTGTACATTCTTCAGAAACTCATACAATTTAAAGCATAGCCTTTAGACAAATCATATATTAATTTCCACATTGTATTTCAGTTATTTCTAGCCTACTCCTGTTAAACGGATCTTGAAGTTTGTAAACTTACTTTGTGAAGATCCCCACATATTTACTTACTTGAATTCTGTGACATGTATTCACTAAGCCCTGTGAGTAGACACTAATGTCACGCATTTCACAGAGCCTGTCTTCTGAACTACAGAGGTGCTGAGAGGAGGAGTTTCAGGAGGACAGTACAGGAATCGCTGCTTGCAGGTACTATGGGACATGTAGTCCTTAGAAATTGAAAGTAAACAGCAGAGGAGAAGCTGCAAAGCATGCAAGGAGTCCAGGAAGTTGTGGAAAAAAATGGTCAGCAGACAGGCAGAAATCATACCATGAAAGGAGATTTTTCAAGTAAGAATATATTGGATTGTCAAAAATAACTATTGTTTGTATTGTTATTACAATGCTGACGTCATAAATAAAAGTGAGTGCTGTGACTCGAGAACTGCTTTAACACAGAGCAGACACATCTACTCAGAAATGTATGTAAGCATATCAAAAATAAGTCAATCAAGGTTTACCTTGATTTTTTGATCATTAAGAGATTCTGCTCTGTGTTAACATCAGTTCCACAGCCAGAGACCTTGCTATAGCTTTCATCAGCATTGACTATTCACAGCAACCTGCCACGAATAAAAGGTAAAGATGGTATTAATTAGGGATGCACTACCAGTTTTTTAAGGCCGAGAATGAGTACCGATACTTTTTTTCAAGTACTCGCTGATACCAATTACGATACCTATTTTTAGTGTCATGTGACAGTTTCCGATTCGCATGACACGTGAACCAGACCGGCTTTCTATGGAGCTGGTTGCCATATGTGCGGGCCAGCCACAGTGCGATTTTAAAAAGAGTCAGGCACGATTTTCAGTCCAGTTCAGGTGCGATTTCTAGTGTCATACACTTTATAAATGTGCACCTGAACCGCTGAACAAAATCGCAATGGACTCTTTTTACAAATCACCCTGAAACCGGCCCCGCACATATGTGAACCCAGTCTTACAGTCTGCGGACTTGAAGGTATCGGTTTTAGTATTGGTGCATTTGCACAAGTACTCATGCAAATGTTTAGTATGGGTACAGATACTGATACCGATATCGGTGCAATGCTAGTTTAAATAGAATGACCATGGTTTGCCTATACTTGTATGTAATTCTAAGTGATCAAACATTCCTTGGTGAACTACACTTTGACATTCCTTTAAAAAATATTTTGCCATTCAGGGATACAATGGACCAAACGTTCACCAAACAATCTCAAGTAATGCAAAGGTGTATGTTTATATGTATGCTTTTCATCATCATCATTCCAGTAATAAAGAACACCATCACATTTAATCTTGCCAATAATGTTTTTGTTGCACTTCATATTGACATTAACCAATTCAGTAAATGTTAAAGGAGATCTTTGTAAGCACTGTTCATGCCTAAATTAATCACTGGCATGTGAAAAGGCTGCTGTAAGGGAACTTTGTAATGGTTTTCTGCATGAAGAAGAAGATCCTTTTACATGCTTAACTTACTACAAACTGTACTAATTTTGCACTTGGCCCAAATAGTAGCTCCAAAATAGACATGGTGCCAAGATATAAATATATTAGAACTATATGATCAAGCAAAATTGATCATAAACAAAAGTGTAGACTGCTGCTCTACCTGGACTGATTTGCCATTCCAGTCCACTACGGGTCATTACATGCACTACTGCCTAAAAAGTAGTGGTAGACTTACAACCATTACCACCATACAGAGGACAACTCACAGTAAGGAGATGTCCAAAATATCTTAAAATAATGTATCACTCTTCCCTTGTGGTATTATGTGCTCACCCCTGTACAGTGCCCATTGAATTGATTTGTAATTTAGTTGTACAGATATTATATCCATTTGCCCTACAGAGACATTGTTCATATCTGTTTTTGGTCAGGGATGTTCTTTCACGAACGCTATCTTTGGCCCTCTGTTGCCAAGAGGGGGCATTTGCTCTGTTTATTCTGTATGATAAACATTTCTATGGTGAATGATATGATAAAGCCAAATAGTGTTTTGTTGCCTAAAAATTGTACTAGTAAAAAAGTGTTTTTGGTGAATATTATTAGGTTAGTTAATCTTACCAGTTACCAATCAGATGTAGATTGAATTTAGGCTAGGTTTATTCAGGGACAATCAAATACAGTCAAAGAAGAAAGTAGCAGCACTCCAGAATAAAAAGGCATAATCTGTTTATTGATGGACCCGATGTACAGCAGACCACCTTAACTCCTCCCTCTGACGCATTTCACTGCTAATGAACTCATTCATAGAGCTGTGCTATCAAGTGATGGGATCTCTTTGTACTTACATCAATCAAGACATTAAAACAAATTAATAGCATTATAGGAAACAGCCCAGTTAGACATCTCATTAAGTATAAAGGGTACAAAATGTATCCAACTGATCTCTATGCACATAAGATACTAAATAACAAACCAAACTATTAGATGAAGCCACTTTGTTATCTATATAATAATCCTGCCATTGCATATATGCGGTATATCAGCTGGAAGAGGTTTTAGTTGCTTCTTTTCATACTGTGATTTGTTTCTTTTGTGTTTAGAGATCCATTGGATACATTTTGTACACTTTATGCTGCCTAGCTGGGCTGTTTTCTACAATACTGCTAATTTGGTTTAATGTCTTGATTGATGTGAGCATAAAGAGATCCTTTCACCTGATAGCTCCCACTCTACAAATAGGCTCATTATTAGTGAAGTGTTTTAGAGGGGGAAGCTTAGGGGGTCTGCTGTACATCTGATCCATCAATCAACACCGGTTACAGCTTTGCATGCTGAAGTGCTACTTTCTTCTTTGAAATTGATTCTAGAGTGGAGGGCAAACCACATAGGTGCTAGAACCTGGGGCTAGGTCTTTGTGTGGGCGTTTGTATCTGCAGTGGAGCATTGGTATTCCTGTGATGTTTGACGACATTCAGGGGAGTATCATTGAAAAGCATTCTTGTGGTTGGCAGAGCTGCACATCCAGTAACAAGCTGTCAAAATAGATACAGTATGGTATGACACAAAAGACTAACATTTTTAGCGCCAACCTTGTTTTTATATTTTGCCTGTTATTTCATAGCTGTGCTTTGTCATACAATATATATCTTCAGATACAAACACAGATATATGCAGCTCACTCCACACCTGACTGCATAGTTTCTGTCCTTCCTGAACATTTGTCAATACAGAGTATCCATCTTCAGCATATGTATGTATAATACACAAGATATACAATGAGGTTGATTTACTAAAACAGAAGAGTGCAAAATCTGTTGCAATTATACATGGTAGCCAATCAGCTTCTAACTTCAGCTTAGTCAATTGAGGTTTGACCAAAAAAAAAAGAAAAACCTGAAAGCTGATTGGTTTCTATGCATTTTTCTGTATGCTCGCTATTCAAATTTAAGGGATGGGGTGCTATTTAGCTGGCATAATGTCTAGAGGTTTAAATGTTTCTATGCAGAGCCGTACCAGATTTTGCACTCACCCGTTTTAGTAAATCAACCCCAATGTCTTTAGTTCATTGTCCATGAGGCATCATATTACAATAAATCTATGGTGTCTTTACCATTTTTAATACAAAATTAACCATGTCACATTTGAACACCAGTAGCCCACATGTCTAACTGGTTCCTATGATGCTAAAGTTGCCTAGGCAAACCAAGAAAAGGTTGTGAAGGTTTGTGTTAATGCCAAATTGGTTCACATTCTCAGATTTCCTAGGGACGAGGCCAGAGGCGTAACTAGAACCTTCAGGGCCCGGGTGCAAGAAATTAGGAAGGGCCCCCCTGATCCCTGGCCAGGGCCCTTCCCTCTTCTTACTGATCCTGGGGCCCTTTACTTCTATCACGGGTCCCTTTATTACGGTCCCGCAGTGGGACCCTGGGAACAGCAGAAGACAAGTAAACTGGATAGGAGGGGCTGCGGGGGCAGCATATAGAGGAACCAATCTCCTGCATTAGGACGAAAATGGAATAAATAAAACGTCTAAATGCCACCCCCGCCATCACTCCTATCCAGGTGTACAAGGGAAGCACATGGGCCCCCTGGAGCATGGGGCCCGGTTGCAATCGCAACCCCTATCGTTACGCCCCTAGACAAGGCAAATGCAACTACTCCATTTTCTAAGCCATTGTCTATAAAAAAAAAAAAAAAAGCTATGCATGCCAAACATAGGAGTAACATTAGGGAACAATGCATGTAAACATTTGGTAAAATAATATTTCCTCTGTTCTTACTTTCCATTCAGCTTTCTTAAGGCAATTACATTGTGGAAGAGAAGGGCTGAACATAGTAAGGATAAAGTTAAAGACCCCAGATCTTGGCCAATGGACCTCTCAGTTCACAGCCTGCTCTGTTATTCTGATAAATTGCCCATACTGTCCGTAGATTACAATAACCCATTTAAAAGCGGGGGACTTATTCTAGGTCAGTTATGGTGAACCTTGGCACCCGATGTTTTGGAACTCCATTTCCCATGATGCACAACTACACTGCAGAGTGCGTGAGCATCATGGGAAATGTAGTTCCAAAACATCTGGGGTGCCAAGGTTCGCCATCACTGTTCTAGGTGCTTTATTTGGAATGTACCTATCCTTGAATGCTGACTCCACAGCTTTGCATTTGGGCTATGATGCATTTTTTTAATTTTGTGTTGGCAGTCCATGAAGTCCTATGTAACCTTTCTTCTATGGACCCTTCAATGTGCTGGGAAAAAAAAAAAAAATTTTTTTTACAATGCACATCAATACATCACATGCATATGAACTAGCCCCACTTAAAAAACATGCATAGAATTGAATGAGCCCTAAAGGAAACCTATTAAAAAAAATACCATTAGTGAGCTCTTTCAAAAATGGTTGTTGCCTAGCCATCATGCTGGCCCTTTGGCCACAGTTCTGATCTGAAAAAAGTAGATTAATTTAAATATTTCTGATCTGGAAAAAAAATCATTGTAGCCAGTGGGATGGAATAACAGCCAAGAAACTAGTATTTTCTAGTAGGTCGTCAGCAATGTCAGACCCTGTATTTTTTTTTTAATAGGACAAAAGCGACCAAGACCGCACAACACTGTATACAGCTCTGCCTGAGCATTTTTATATTTTGCGGCTAATGGCCAAATAGGGATAGATCAATCACAGACATAATAGTACTCTATGCTGGATATTGGTGTTAGAGGTCAGTGGTACTTTCCTAAGGGCTGCAGATGCTTATAAAAGAACAAACAGCAAATGATGTGCATGTAGAAGTCAAAGACCACCATTGTTGAGTGCTTACACCCTCTTCTAACTGCCTGTGTTGTACATACAACTATGGAATCCGGAGACTGCCAGGACAAAATTGGATATGATGAAGAAAGGCACAGTGTCAGTAGCTTATGAGCATGAGATCTTAGATCAGCTGTCTCAAACTGGAGGTTCTCAAGCTGTTGCAAAACTACAAGTCCCATCATGCCTCTGCCTGTCATGCTTGTAACTGTCAGCCTTGCAATGCCTCATGGGACTTGCAGTTTCACAACAGCTGGAGGACCTCCAGTTTGAGACCACTGCCTTAGAGGATATATGGTGAGGTATAACTGGAGTAGTTAGGCTGAATAACGGACTTAGCTGGAGGACAGTGACTATACCACTGTTTACAAAATGTTATATTCAAACTTTCGCATTACTTCTACTTCTAGACTAATATTAAAATACACAATTCCCAATATCACAAAATGTGCCTGATAGTGTTTTCAATACAGATCTAAAGGAAACTCCTTTCTGTCTAACACTTTTTTTTTGTCTTTGCCGTTGTATTTTTAAAAGTCAGTCTCTTACATTGTTATTTACAGATGAACGGTTTTGTATCGTGCTGTGTAAATTTTAAATAAAGTGTTTTTTTTTTTGGACTGGTAACTGCATGTCAAACCATTTAAAATATTTTTCTAATCTAGATAATGGGTTTCTACAAATGTAACTGTTGAATATTTTTTTTCTCATGTGTCAACAAGATTATTTTTTGTAAAGTAATGTTTCTTAAAATGTGGAAAAGTGAATAAAATTATATTTGCTGTCAATAAGTTTACTTCATATTTTTTCTACCGACCGTATGATTCATAGAATCACAACATTAAAAAAAAGCAGAATTATAGTAATGATTTGGGTGGAACACACTCCAGGCAACAAGAAGTTGAAGAACGTTTCTTCCAGATTTTAGAAATAAAGCCCCGTACAACAAGGGTCGTACAGTTTGATGTACGATCATCCGACCGTTAAGCCCTGTACACACGGTTGCGATGCTCGTACGACCAAAATCGTATGTTGGCTGTTGTGTCTCGCGTACTGACATGCACTAAGTGATCGTACAATCAAGCCTAATGTAGTGACGTGTTCCGAGCGTATAACAAGGAAGTTCAGGTGAATGTGATTTAGGAACGTAGGTTTCCCAGAAAAGACACTTCCAGGCGTTCCTGACTTCTGAGCATGCCCGTTTTGAACATGCAACTTTGTTGGACCAACTTCTCTGTACACATGGTACAACAGTCGTACAACCAAAGTTTTCTAGTCTGCTCATCCAACTTCCGTTGTAGGACAGCTATTGTAATCGCGCATACTAAAGGTCGGATGATCGTACAACAAGCTGGTTGTACTACCGTTGTACCGTGTGTACGGGGCTTTAGTACGCGCGATTACAACAGCCGTCGTACAATGGTTGTACAACTGAAGTTGGATGAGCAGACTAGAAAACTTCCTTCAGAATAACAAAAGGTAGGAATTTGTAACAAAGGTTATTATTATCTTTGCAATGTACATAGATCACCCAGAGGGGAATGTTTTTTTTTTTTCTCAACAAAAAAAAAAATAGGATTTTTTGACTTACCGTAATATCCTTTTCTCTGAGTTCATTGATGGACGCAGCCTCTATTCTTGACATGTGGTTTATGCAGCTTTCACTAGGAGTGGACTAGGCAGAACGAAGTTCAGCTCAAAGCAGACACAGCCCCTCCCAGGGGGCAGTCCTCACTTGGCCTCCAGCCCTGCTCAGCAACTCAGTTCGTAGCAAGCAGTACAAACTTAACAGAAGAGGGGTGGGTGCTGCGTCCGTCAATGAACTCAGAGAAAAGGATTTTACGGTAAGTCAAAAAATCCTATTTTCTCAATCGTTCATTGTCGGACGCAGCCTCTATTCTTCACATGTGGGGATGTCCCAAAGCAGTGTCACAACGAGGGGTGCGCAACAAGAACAACAGTACCCAACAAAAGAGTTCTCCGGGAGGTGCCAGACGCGCCTCACAGCACCGCCTGCAAAACTTTGCAGCCAAAAGCAGCATCAGCAGACGCTGCAACATCAACTTTGTAAAACTTGGAAAAAAAGTGTGCACGAGGTCCAAGTGGACGCCTGGTGTCGGAAAGCCTAGGAAGTACTAATCGCCCTGGTAGAGTGAGCCGTAACCGGGAAGGGGGGCTCCTGGCCCCCGAACATCGTACGCACGGGTCACCGTTTGCCGTATCCAGGGAAATGGTGGCCGACGAGGCCGCCATTCCCTTGTGCGGGCCATCCACCACAACAAAAAGCGAATCAGACCTCCGAAACGAGGCCGTGGCTGCCAGATACACCCGCAGAGCCCTAACCACATACAGGGAGTGCAAGGCAATCTCCTTAGGATGAGACAGGCGCGGACACAGTGAAGGTAGGACAATGTCCTCATTGATGTGAAACGAAGAGTCCACCTTCGGTAAGCAGGGCGAGGGGCGCAAAACCCCCTTGTCCATATGTAGGACCAAGTACGGGGACTGACAGGACATAGCCGCCAGCTCAGACACCCGCCTAGCAGAGTTATCGCCACCAGAAAGGCCACTTTCTGCCAGAGCAGTTGCAGGGAAATTTCACTGATATTTTCAAAAGGCGGCTTCTGGAGCACAGAAAGAACGAGATTAAGGTCCCAAGGCGCCAAAGGCGACAGTACCTGGGGGGAGACATGACAAACCCCCTGGACAAATGTATGGATCAGGGAATGCGCCGCCAAAGGACTCTGAAAAAGAATCGCCAGGGCAGAAATCTGCCCCTTATGCGTGCTCAACGCCAACTTATGATCTAGGCCTTGCTGAAGAAAGGCCAGCACCCGAGAATAAAAGAAAGAATGGGGGTTCCAACCCCCCGCCTCGCACCAGGCAATGTAAGTGTTCTAGGTGCAGTGATAGATCTTCCGCAAAATGGCCTTACGTGCCTTGAGCATAGTGGGAATGACAGACTCCGAGAGTCCCCTATCTTTTAACACCTGGGACTCAATAGCCAGGCCATTAAAGCCAGCGAGGGTAAAGCAGGGTGCAAGATGGGCCCCTGTGAGAGTAGGTCCTCATGAAGCGGGAGCCGCCAGGGAACATCAACCAACGTCGGCGTACCAAGGATGCTGAGGACAATCTGGCACTACCAGAATGTTTGGGATCCCTTTCGCCTCTATCCTGCGCAGCAGGCGCGGGAGTAACGGAAGTGGAGGGAAGGCATAGGGCAGCCGATACCGAGAGCACGGAGCCACGAGGGCGTCTGCCAGCGGATCCCTTGTTCTGCTCACTAAGGCCTGCACCTTCCGATTGAGCCGGGACGCCAGTAGGTCCACGTCTGGCGTGCCCCACTTTCAACAAATCTGGCGGAACACCTCCAGATGCAGGGACCACTCTCCCTGATCCAGACTCTGGCGACTGAGATAGTCCGCCTGCCAATTCTCGACGCCCGGGATATGAACAGCGGAGATTGCCGGCACGTGAAGCTCTGCCTACCGAAGAATGTGGGCCACTTCCGACGCCGCTGCCGCGCTTCTCATTCCGTCCTGATGGTTCACATAAGCCACAGCCGTGGCGTTGTCTGACTGGACCCGAACAGGACGCCCGTGCAACCTCCCCGACCAGTGGGAGAGGCAAAGCATGATCGCTCGCAGTTCCAGCACGTTGATCGGGAGAAGGAATTCTTCCGGAGACCAGCGGCCCTGCGTCGACAGCCTCCCCAGGACCCCTCCCCAGCCGTATAGGCTGGCATCTGTCACGATCACCGTCCATTCCACGGGAATAAATGACTTCCCCAGCTCCAAGGCCGGGGCCCCTAGCCACCAGGTGAGGGAAACTCGAGTCTGGTGATCCAAACTGATCACCCGATCCAGGGAGAGCGGAGACTTGTCCCACCACAGCAGGATTGCCCGCTGCACCTGAGCGCTGCTCCGCGAACCACAAGAGCCGCCCCCCCACCCGAACCGTGGGTGGGGGCGAGCCATCATAGAGAGGAGGACTTCTCCGCCTTTTCAGCCTTACGCTTTTAGGGATGCTTCTGGCCCCCACGCGGGTGCCTTGGCGGGCTGAGAGACCTTGTTCGAGGCACGTGGTGCACGAAAAAAACCTCTTTTGAGTAGAGAAGAAAGGGCCCAGCCCTGCGCCGGGGCTCCTTGCCCCTTCTGGACTCCGGAAGGAATGTACTCTCCCCCCCCCGTGTAATCCTTGGTGATCTCATCGAGGGAAGCCCCAAAGAGGCGACCCCCTTCAAAAGGCAGGTCCGTCAGGCCCTTCTTTGATGCCTGGTCTCCTGACCAGCATCTAAGCCATAGCAAACGTCTGATGACGATTGCAAACATGGACAGTTTGGACAGCATGGGAGCCATGTCAAGGGCCGCATCACAGAGATACTTAAGGCCCTAGATCAGCTGGTCTGCCATCTGCACAGGTTCCGGAGGGGCCTGGAGAGTCACCAAAGAACATAGCCTTGGACACCGCCTCAGTTCTCCTGTCAACCGGGTCCTTGAATGATAGAGGGCCCTCCATCAGAATAGTGGTCGCTTTGTTCAGGTGAGCCACCGACGGGTCCACCGTCAGGGACTTCCATTTCCACAGCAGGGTATCCTCAAAGGGATAACGCACAGAAAAACGCTTAGGCATGGCGAACAAACCCTGAGGTCGTCGCCACTCCTTGTAAACAAACTGATCAAAGTACGACAAAGGGAACGCCTTAGGCTTATGCGACCCAAAAGCGTATGGTGCCCCGTGTCACAGTAAGGCCCAGCTTCAGCATCTCACGAACCGCTGAGACCAATGAGCCCACCAGAGCCCGTTCATGAGCCGCGGTGGCCCCTGAGGGCTACTCCTCTTCATCAGAGGGGTCCCCGAGCTCACCTTCTGACAGCTCCAGGGGGGTCCTGACACAGCGGAGCCCCCCTCAGGCTCCGAGTCCTCACTAGAGGATGGAGGAGGGGGTGGCCGTTTGCTCGCCAACCCCCGGTCATGGATCGGCTCTACCCGGGAGAAGAATCCCTCCAGGATGGCCATCAGACTGTGCAGCGGAACCACAGGTCCCAGCGTTCCCTGGTCCCTGCCGGAGACCCCTGGCTGGGAAGCGCCTACTTCGGCCGCCACTTGCCCTCACCCCGGAAGACACCCACCAGACTGTGTGGCCTGGCGAAGGAGCCCTGGGGCCGTTGCCAGTGCTTGTATACAAACTGGTCCAAGTATGGCAAGTAGGGGAAAACCTTAGGGGCCCGGGCCAGTTTGTGCGACCTGAAAGCGATTGCCACTTCCTGCGCCTCTCCAACCGGCCCCAACTTCAGCATCTCGCGTACTGCCGAGACCAAAGAGCCCACCAGTGCCTTCACACGGGCCACCGTGGCCCCTTCGTCGTCATCATAAAGGTCCCCGATCTCGCCCTCAGACAAATCCAGGGGGGTCCCCATTACGACGGATCCCCCCTCCTGGTCCGATTCCTCCCCAGAGGATAAGAGGAGAGGTAGAGGTCTCCCCTGTGGCCCGCGGGCACAGGCCGGCTCCACCCAGGAAAAAAAACTCTTCCAGGACGGCCGTCTCAAGCGGCACCACAGGGCCCAGCAAGTGCGAAGGCCCACCGGAGATCTCTGGTGGGGAAGCACCAGCTTCAGCCACCCATGCGCCACCCACCACACACTGCCCCCCACAGAGGCCTATGAACCAGATACAGCGCCCCCACCACCCGATGTACCGCTCCACCCAGGGCCCAGGGGACACCAAGGAGGACTCACCACACCGCTACACGCCACCCCTGAGTACTGCCTGCTGCTGCTTTCTCCTCTATCCGCACCCCGTGCCTTGTGCACTGCTGCTTCGGTACATGCTTCCAGCCCGTGGGCCAATCTGCTACAGTACACGGCGTACCAAGGCAAAATGGCCGCCGTGTGCACAAGAGGCCAAAACCGCGAGGCCGCAACCTCAAAACGTCGCCCGGACCACAAAAAATGGCGCCGGCCGCCGCTAAACAGGCTGACCGCGCGGCCCGCACGCGGACGCCCCCTGCATCCCCAGGACACTGCACCGTGAGAGGAGGGGGGGGCGAATCTCACCAGGAGAGGGCACATGCAGGCCAGGGGTAGCTGTCCCATAGGAAGAGCGGGGGGAGGGTGGTGGAGAGAGGGGTAAGGGAGGGGGATAGGCCCACCAGACAGCCCAGGGGTAAGAACGGGACCCATCAGCCCCCCTACACCCGGGGAGCGTACTTGCCCATCCTGCGGGTGCAGTGGGTCCCCCACCGAGACAGACTGCCACCCCGCCACTCTGGGGGGAGCTGTCAGCCATGCGACACCCGTGACGCGGGCCCGGTCCTAATTGCGCTGGCGCTTAACCCGCCGGGCCGCCCCGCACAGAACGGGGCCCGACCCCGCGTGCAGCTAAGGGTCGGCTCGCATCAGTTGGCCGAGCTGGGGAGACTGCCTGGATCTAGGATATCCAGCTTGTCACCCAGCCGGCTACTTGATTGCAGTCTTCATCAGAAGTCTTGAGCAAAAAAAAAGGAAAAACCTGGGGAACTGCAGATCCCAGCAGGGAGCCAGGTCCTACTCCTTGCACTAGGCAGAAAAAACTGGCTTGCTGAGCAGGGCAGGAGGGGTTATGCTGAGTGAGGAGGGCCCCCTGGGAGGGGCTGTATCTGCTTTTAGCTGAACTACGTTCTGCTTAGTCCACTCCTAGTGAAAGGTGCATAAACCCACATGTCAAGAATGAGAGGCTGCGTCTGTCAATGAACGAAAGAGAAAAGAATAACTGTACTAAAAAGTACATTTATCAATTAAAAGGAACCTGTCATTGACAAGTTCTCCTAAAATTTTTGTTGCTTGGCTGTTGTGCTGATCGGCTTAATCAAATGCTTTGTATATTAGTATGCAGATAAAAACTTGACTTTGTTCAGATTTTCATTATCGGCATAGTGTTCTAGATTAGTGATGTAAAACTACTCAAGGCAGTGGATCTCCATAACAGCCAGGTAACTAGGACTTCCAGAAGGAAGACAGCAATGACATCTCTTGTACTTCGCTCGCAACATACTTTAACAGATTAGCCTATGTGCTAGGTGTAGGTGCTAACAAAAACATGCCTTTGGCCTGAAGTGTTACAGCAGTTTAATACACAAGCTGAACCAATATTTGTACTAAGGATTATGACCAAACATGGTTGTAAAGATGAGCAGTTATTCAGCCAAAGACAAGGCGGCTTGCCATAAGATTTTGAAACACTAGACGTGGCCCAAGCTTAAGGGGTTGTACACTCTAAAACCCTCATACCTATAGCAGCCCTCAAAATTTCCACTTGCCTGCTCGCATTTGGCGAGTGGAAATAAGCTGAGGTTGAATGTGGAGCAGGGGTGGACTGGGCCGGGTGGCAATTGACCTCCCCCTCCCTGGGTCGCTCAGATGCCCTGTAAAAAAGGGATTTTATTAAAACTTACCGTAAAATCCTTTTCTCCGAGTTCACTGACAGACGCAGCTCTTCATGACATGTGGGGTTTATGCTCGTCCTATTAGGAGTTAACTAGGCAGGGAAGAAGCAAGCTGGCCACTCTCACGGGGGCCATCCCCTCTTCCCACATAAACCCCCTACCTAGCTCAGCTCATCAGTTCGTAACAAGCCGTACCGAAACATAGCGTAGAGGGGTGGGTGCTGCGTCTGTCAGTGAACTCGGAGAAAAGGATTTTACGGTAAGTTTTAATAAAATCCCTTTTTCTCCTACGTTCACTGACAGACGCAGCTCTTCATGACATGTGGGGATGTCCCAAAGCTGTGTCAAAAAGAGGGGTGGGTAAACGACAACTGTACCCAACAGAACCTCTAAGGAGGCGCCAGATGCGCCTATACTGCCGCCTGTAAAACTTTGCGGCCAAAAGCAGCATCCGAAGATGCTGACACATCAATCTTATATAACTTAGTGAAAGTGTGTACCGAGGCCCAAGTGGCCGCCTTGCACACCTGTGACACCGAAGCCTGGTGTCTGAAAGCCCAGGAAGTGCTAACAGCCCTGGTAGAATGAGCCGTGACTGGAAAAAGGGGAACCTTGCCCCGAATAGAATATGCATGGGTCACGGTCTGTGTGATCCAACGGGAGACAGTAGCCGAAGAGGCCGCCAAACCCTTGCGTGGACCCTCCGTCAGTATAAACAAAGAATCAGACTTCCGAAAGGAAGCTGTAGCATTCAGATACACTCATAAGGCCCTTACTACGTCCAAGGAATGCAACTCAAATTCCTTAGGGTGCGATGGACATGAGCACAATTAAAGGAAGAATATCTTCATTAATGTGAAAAGAAGAAACCACCTTCGGAAGGAATGAAGGAGATGGGCGCAAGACCGCCTTGTCCTTGTGCAGGACCAGATAGGGAGACTTGCACGACAGTGCAGCCAGCTCAGACACCCGCCTGGCGGATGTGATGGCCACCTTCTGCGACAGCAGTTGTAAGGAAATCTCCCTGATCTTCTCATATGGCGGTTTCTGAAGCAGAGAAAGCACCAAATTTAAATCCCATGGAGCCATCGGGGATCTCACCCGAGGTGCCACATGTCTCACACATTGTACAAAGGTACGAATCAACGAATGTGATGCCAAGGGTCTTTGAAAAAGAATCGCTATAGCCGATATCTGGCCCTTGAGAGTACTCAAGGCCAGTTTCTTGTTCAGGCCTTGCTGTAAAAAGGTCAGGTCCCTGGACACCACGTAAGAGCGAGGGTTGTGACCCTCCGCCTCACACCAAGCTATGTAAGCCTTCCAGGTGCGGTGATATATCTTGCGAGAAGTACACTTGCGTGCTTTTAGCATGGTAGGGATTACGGAGTCAGCGACACCCCTGTCCCTCAGCACCTGGGACTCAATAGCCAGGCCGTCAAAGCCAGCGAGGGTAAAGCAGGGTGCAAGATGGGCCCCTGAGACAGTAGATCATCTCGGCAGCGGGAGCCGCCAGGGAACGTCCACCACCATTTGCACCACGTCGGCGTACCACGAACGCCGAGGCCAATCCGGAGCCACCAGGATCATAGGGATTCTTTCCGCTACTGCTCTGCGTAGCAACCGCGGGAGAAGTTTGATTGGAGGGAAGGCATACAGAAGATACCGGCCCTAAGGGGCCACGAGAGTGTCCGTGGCTACCGCCAACGGATTTCTCGTCCTGGACACAAAGGTCTTCACTTTGTGGCTGAACTGAGACGCCATGAGATCCATCTGTGGCAAATCTGGCTGAACACCCCTGGATGGAGAGACCACTCTCCCTGATCCAGCGTCTGGCGACTGAGAAAGTCCGCCTGCCAGTTTTCCACGCCTGGAATGTAAATGGCGGAGATTGCCGGAACGTGAAGTTCTGCCCAACGCAGGATCAGAGATGCTTCCGCCGCAGCTGCTGAACTCCTTGTTCCGCCCTGATGGTTCACATATGCCACTGCTGTGGCATTGTCCGACTGGACCCGAATCGGGCGACCTCACAACTTCACTGTCCATTGAGATAGGCATAGCCTGATCGCCCTTAGCTCCAGCATATTGATCGGGAGGCGTGCTTCCTGTGCAGACCAACGGCCCTGAGCAGATAGCTGCCCCAGGACCCCACCCCAGCCTGACAGGCTGGCATCCGTCGTGATTATTATCCAATGAAGGGGCAGGAACGACTTCCCCCGAGTCAGCGCCGGGTCCCGAAGCCACCAGGTCAGAGAGCCCCTGGCCTGAGAATTCAGGCGGATCAGAAGGTCCAAGGACCGTGGAGACCTGTCCCACCGAGACAGAATTGCTCTCTGGAGAAGGCGAGTGTGGCTCTGGGCGTAAGGCACCGCCTCGAAGGTTGAGACCATGAGCCCAAGCACTCAGATACAGAACACTTCAGCATACAGAACCGTAATGACTGCCGGTGTGACAGTAAGGTTCGCACTGCCGCCTGTAGCGACAGCAACTTGGCCGGAGGTAGGAACACCTTCGCCTGCTCTGTGTCCAGAATCAGACCCAGATACTCCAGACAACGGGACGGAGAAACCGTCGACTTTTGCAGGTTGATCAACCAGCCGAAGTCCTGCAACGAAGTCATGGTGATCCTTACATTCTCCTCCAGAGCCGAGGCGGACTCCGCTCTCAGGAGCAGGTCGTCGAGGTATGCTACCACCTTAATGCCTCTCTGCCGCAGTAACGCCAGTACTGGGGCCACCAACTTGGTGAAAACCCGAGGAGCTGAGGCCAGACCAAAAGGGAGTGCCACAAATTGGTAATGGAGGTCCCCCACTGCAAATCGAAAAAAACACTGGTGCCGTGGACAAATGGGAACATGGAGATACGTGTCCCTGATATCCAGAGATGCCAGAAATTCCCCTTGATGGAGGGCGGCCACAACCGAGTGAATTGATTCCATCCGGAATTTCTGCGCCTTTACATATCGGTTCAGGGCCTTCAGGTCCAGAACTGGCTGGACCCGGCCCTTTTTTGGACCACAAACAGGTTTGAGTAAAACCCTTGAAACCTCTCCGCTGGAGGTACTGGCACGATCACCCCCCTGGTCGGAGAGTGCCTGAACAGCCCCTAAGAGGGCCTCCCGACGCCCCTGCGGGAGGTTCAAATTTGATGGGAAGAACCTGTCTGGGGGTAGAGTGCTGAACTCTATCCTGTACCCGGTGGACACCACCTCCTGAACCCATCGGTCGGAAATGCGAGTAGTCCACCGGTCTGCGAACCCCAGATGTCCCCCCACCCGAAGCCCGGGTGGGGGCAGCCCATCAGGCAGAGGAGGGCTTGTCTTCTGCCTTTCCAGTTTTGCGCTGCCACTGCTGCTTACCGGGCCCTGCAGCGGCCTTGCCAGGACGGTTCCCTTTTCCTGCTGCGCCAGAGGCGCGAAAAAACCTCTTCTGACCCGAAGAGACAGGCCCCTGTCTACAGTGGAAATCTCACCTTCGGGGCTCCAGGAGGAAAGTGTTCTTTCCACCAGTGAAATCCTCAATGATCTCATCCAGCTGTGGACCGAAAAGACGCCCCCCCCCGGAAAGGAAGATCCGCAAGGCCTTTTTTGGACGCGTGGTCCCCCGACCATGAGCGTAACCAAAGGACTCGTCTGAGAATGACGGCAAATACAGCCATTTTGGATAACATAGGGAGCAGATCCAGAGCTGCATCACAGAGAAGTATTTGATACCCTGAAACAAAAATTCAGCCTTCTGTGGCGCATCTATCAGGCTACCGCAGTCCAGATCGTTCTGGAGCTCTGCCATATGCTCAGAGAAGTACTGCGCCACCATGGCAGACGCCAGGGCCGGCCGCAGAGCTGAGCCTGCTAACAGAAAAAGAGCTTTTGACACTGCCTCTGTCTGCCTATCAGCCAGATCCTTAAAAGATGGGGACCCCTCCAAAGGGATGGTCGTCGCCTTATTAAGGCGGGCTATCGGGGGGTCCACCTCAGGTGATGCCCACTTCTGTAGAAAACTATCCTCAAAAGGATAACGGATGGCAAAACGTTTTGACAGTGAAAAGGAATGCTGCGGACGCTGCCATTCACGATATATATATATATCAAATTACTGATCATAGGGATAAGCCCTAGGAGCCCTGGCCGATCCGCAAACATATGCAGACGTCTGCGACTCGCCGTCCAGGCTCAGTCGCAGAGTAGTGCGAATCCCAGAGATAATGGTGGATACCAGTGCCTTTTGTCGGACAGCCACCGCCCCCTGGTCGTCCTCACCATCAGAGGGGGCCAGTTCACCTTCAGAAAGCTCCACGGGGGTCCCTGTGACCCCAGAGGCCATCTCCGGTTCAGAATTCTCCCATGAGGAACAGGGGGGAGGGCGTTTTCTAGGGGCAATGCTCCATCCGGGGAAGAAACTAAAAACCGCCCTCAGCTGGTCCAAATATGCCCCTTGCGCAGATTGCGCTGTTGCTGAATCCTCAGCAAGCACAGCAGGGTACTCTGCCATCGTTTTACCCCCGAATAGCAAGTAACTGCAATGAAAAAAACCTGTTTAAGGCACCCCCACAATGCCGCACACCACCGCCCCACAGAACGCTAGAGAGACCCAGGAGAACTGCACCCACCGCCACCAGCACCACAGGAGAGCCCAGCTATACTTGCTGTTTGCTGCCAGTAACTTTCCTGAGGACCGCCAGAAGAGCTGCGCCGTCAGCCAGAGAAAGTAAAAACGGCTGCAGCACATTTTTACAGCATGCAGGGACTCCAATATGGCCGCCGAGGTCATACACTAGAGGCCAAAACCACCTGCAGGGGAACGTGACTACAGCAAAATGGCTGCTTTGAGCACTAGAGGGAAGCTCCATAGTGAAAAAAATGTCCGCAAACACGGCAAAATGGTGGCGATCCACCGCAAAATGGCGGTGCGGGGGGAGGTGGGAAAGGACCCCAGAACCAGAGGACCCACGCCAGTGGCTACCACCCAGAAAGTGTCGGACACCCGTCGGCCCACCGCTCTACGCCTGAAACAGGGGAGAGGGGGGCATTCACTCACCACTCCTGTCGGGTGTAGCCGGTAGTCACCCGTTCGCAGACCTTCCGCCCCTGCCTGGGCGGGATGCTGCCGGCAGAAAAGTGCCCGAACCGGACTGCAGTCCAGGATCTGGGTGCAGGTGGGGTACACCCCCAGGCCACCCGCACGGAACGAACACAATGCGGCGGGTTCCCATACCACGGGATTGGCTCGCATCAGTCGGCCGGGCCGGAGAAAGTACAGAGTCCTGAATGACCCTCTATGCCCCGGCCGGCTTCTTGATAGCAGACTTCATGCTTCATAGAAGTGAAAAAAAGTAAAAGAAACAGTCTCAATCCGGGCCGCAAATCCCCTAAGGGAGCCAGGTCAACTCCTTGCAAACTAGGCATTAAAACTGATGAGCTGAGCTAGGTAGGGGGTTTATGTGGGAAGAGGGGATGGCCCCCGTGCGAGGGGCCAGCTTGCTTCTTCCCTGCCTAGTTAACTCCTAATAGGACAAGCATAAACCCCACATGTCATGAAGAGCTGCGACTGTCAGTGAACGTAGGAGAAAAGGCTGCACTGATTCTGCTAAAAGTGATCAGCCAGGAAACTGTCGGGAGGAGAGCAGGCCAGATCACACAGAGAGGATCTCCCGCTGTGATCTGAAACGCCAGCCGCTGTCAAAGTCCTGCTTCCTATGATAGCACATTGATCCAATGCCAGGTAATTGAATCAGTGTGCTGTCTATCATAGGAGCCAGTCCAGGAGGCGGGACTGACAGCAGCCATAGTTTTAGATCCAAGCTGTGTGACAGCGAGAGATCCTCTTTATGTGTGATCCAGGTGGCTCGCCTCCCGATTCCTCCCTGTGATCCCCATGCAGTGATAGGCTGCACTAATAAGGCAGCACTTATAGGCTGTAATGATGGGCACGGATATCCTTTATGTTTATTGTTAAAAGTTTTATGCAGAATTAAGTTACAAAAAGAAACCTTAACAGTGTTATTTTATGAGATAATTTATGAGGGCGTGTTTAGAGGCGGGGCAAGGGTAGGGTAGAGGTTGGTTGGGGCAACTGGTGGCAAGTAACTCTCAAGGCCTGACTAGTAGCTTAGGACTTTAAATTGTGAGCCCTGCTTATAGCATTAACACCATTATTATCTTGCTTATGAGTTCATAAACTGGCCTCCAAGCTTGTGGCAAATAGAAAGGACCGTTAAAGACCAAATCTAAAAGAAAAGGAATACAAAAACATGAAAAAAAAATCACTCTTTATTTCCCCCAGAAAAATACAAAAAAGAAAATTTCAAAACAAAGGACATGCTAACTATTAGAATAAGAGCAATTTTTTTCTTTTTTTTAATACCCTGAAAAAATATTCCTAGCAATGCATCCTGGCCCCAGGACCATAAATCAAACAGGTAAAACTGGTTGTGACCCCCACACAGAAAATGAGTTTTGGGGAATTAATCAGCAGATGCCTCAACACTTTCGGGTTCAGGGGCAGGCTCACTTCCTGCATCCTTTCCTTCCTTGCTTCGTTTGGATTTTTTGTGCTTGTGTCTTCTGTGACTGTCACCTTCTTCACTGTCATGACGGCGCCTGCTGCTGCTAACAGAATGGACAAACAGTGCATTAAACCAATTAAACGGAGTCATAACACAATGTTAAAAAAACAAAAACACTTTTAGACTACAGAGGTTGCCTTTCACAATATTTGTTGTTTTCAATGATCTGTGTTGCAAGTTGTATATATAAATCAATGATTTGATGTGCCTGTTGCTGACTGCAATTTTACAAGGGGGGGGGGGGGGGCTTGTGCAACTGCAGGGCCAAACAGACAGAGGAGGAAGAATGCTCTGTCACATGCCTCTCCTCCTGATATACCCAATCTGTGGCATTAGGATGGTGCTGGGAAAACCACACCTGTTCCAAGCACTGGGTTCCTTGTCACCCCTGTTGTCTAAACAGTACATCTCATTTGAGTGCCGCACTGCTATCAGGCTTAGGTGTGTCAATATGGTGGCAACCGGGGTGCGCATGGCTGAAAAGCGCCCTCTGTGATCGCATATTTCTGGCGACATGTCAGGACATCAGCATTCTATTAGACCTCCAATGTCAGCTCTGCACTCCACTGCAACTAATCAAGCAGAGAGCAGCTTCAATTAGCTGTTCCCTTGGCCATAGCAGCTGGAGAATGACAACTCTGAACCCAGAAGTCATATGCTCGTCGTTTCAGGGTTCATACACCAGAGGGAGGATTGGCAAATGATTGTTCATTGATTTCCATCCACTCTACCTGCCATGGCTGCCCCAGACTCACAGATGGGACATTGAAACATGGGATATATGGCATGTTGGGAAGGAGGGGGGTGGAGGTGGAAGGTTTGACGGCAGTTTCCAGTAGCTGTGAAAATAACCACTTCCAGTCACTATTGGCTTGACAAATGTAAACACCCCCGCTATTGCAGACGGAAGCGTTACATTGGTGGCAGCGAAAAGGGTTAAACTGCTTGGGGAGTGCCATGATGATGTTCTCAAATAAGAAAATCTGTCTGAAGCAGGCCAAATTCAGGTTGGAAGATCAACTGCAGGATAAAGGCACTTGTCCGTGATCTCAGAAATGTCACAAACCAATAATGCCTTTAACAGATGCCCAAAGGCCCTAACCAAAATCAGGTTTCCTTTTAAATCTGTTTACCACTCAAACAGTTAAAATGACACATGCTACTATCCCAACTTCTAAAAGACACCAGTATGCACATTTTCAGAAGCCAATTCTGGGTCAGGGTTAACGTGTTTCCCTAAAAAGAATGTTTTACTCAGGAAGAATGCAAACATTTCAAGAAACTATAAAATAAACACAATTACCTCTTATTAAGCATCTTACAGAATGCCCAATTAAAACAAGACATCAAAGAACATTCTTCCATGAATAAGGAAGAAATGATGTGCAATGTATATTTTTAATGTGTGCTGCACTAAGAGGAGCTCAGAGAGGAAAACTGCGGCATTAATCAAAAAATGACTGGGAGCATAACGAGCCCATTCTTCTACCTCTGCTCTCAGGAATACTCAGGATAAATATTTCTAGGTTTAATTCCAAATATCAGTTAATCATATCACCAGCACACTACAACATTACTTAGGCCACTTTCACACTGGGGGCGATAGCAGTAAATCCCTGCTGGTTTCAGTGGGGATTTACCGCTGTTATAGCAGCGCTATGGCGGCAGAAGAGCTGCACTTTTAACCATCCACAAGGGGTTAAAAATGGGTTAAAAGTGCCGACGTGCCAAGCTTCCGAGGCGGTGTGCAGTCACTTCAGAAGCCCTCCCCCATTATTTTCAATGGGCAGGGGCAGTAGAGGAGCGGTATATCACCGCACCGCTTCAAAGATACTGCTTGCAGGACTTTTTGTAACGTCCTGAAAAAGCAAAAAGCACCGCCCCAGTGTGAAAGCACTCAGGGCTTTCACATTGGGGGGGATTTTTGAGGCGCTTTACAGGCTCTGTTTTTAACTAAATAGCGCTTGCAAAGCCCCTCAGTGTGAAAGGGGTCTTAAAGAGGAGGTCTGTCCACGTGTGCAAAAATTTAAAGCCAGCAGCTACACATATTTTAGCTACTGTCTTTTAATAATAGGACACTAACCTGTCCTTGAGTCCAGCGATGTCGGCACTGCAGCTGCTGTTTCCATCCGCTGTCGGGTGCTGCCGCCATTGCTGGTAAGGGAACCCAGCAGTGAAGCATTACGGCTTTACGGCCAGGTCCATACTGCGCTTGCACATGGCACACTCCTACTGGCTCGGCAGCGGGGGAAGGAGGGGGGGGCTGAGCTGCTGACGTAATTCGCCGTGGCCCGATCTACCGAAAGTGGGGACAGGTAACCGTTCCCCCCCCCCCCGAAAGGTGGAACACCGCTTTGGCCCCTTTTACACTTGTGTGACGTGATTTTAACACAATTGTTTTGCAGCAATTTCGGATCAGTACAACTTTGGTCCGACTTTGTTGCAACTTTGACGCAATGAAAACATATTACAAAGTCGTTCAGAAATAGTACAGAAAACGCATCTTAATTATTCAGGTGCGATTTGCATGAGACTTTGAGGGTTTAACATTGAAGTCCATGGACCTCAAGTTGCATCAAAGTTGGGCCAAAGTAATGCAGGGACTACTTTTAAGTCAGCACGACTTGAAAGTCATACAGATATGAATGGTACTCATTGAAAATAATGGGGGAATGACTTGTTATGCGACTTTGCAGTCCCAAATCGCAGGACAACGCGCACAAGTGTGAAAGGGGTCTTTATGTGACTATTGTAAAGCAGGGCTGGAAAAATCCTGGTTACCAGAGAATAGCGAATAAAGCTTTCTGGCAACTAGGTATTTGAGCATATTATATAGTTTCGTCGAATGCAGGTCCACTTTGATTTTTTTTTCAATCTGTTTCAAGAGTTTCTTCCTAACTGCGTTTTTGTTGTCTGTAAGAATAGGGCACAGCCTATAAATTATTTTTTCATTCGACCAGATTCCCCCATCCACACATTTATTGTGGATGGGGGCAAATCCTTCCAGCTGACTTTTTGTATGCTGACAGCGGGAAGGCTTCCCTGTTGTCAGAATACACTGATCAGTGTTGATCCATTGGGGAAAATCCAACAGGCTGATTGTACAGAAGTTGATCAGTAGACCAGCTTACCCATACACAGATTGAAATTTGTCCGGTTCCTGTTGAACCAGACAAATGTTGATCCATGTATGTTTGCCTTAAGAGAGCATATGGTCAGTACTATGAGAATGAGAAAACACATTCTTTACTGTATAGTCAGTACTGTAAGAGAGTGAGCACATGGGTCAGTACTGTAAGAGAGCGAGCACATGGGTCAGTACTGTAAGAGAGCGAGCACATGGGTCAGTACTGTGACAGAGAGAGCATATGGGTCAGTACTGTGACAGAGAGAGCATATGGGTCAGTACTGTGACAGAGAGAGCATATGGGTCAGTACTGTGACAGAGAGAGCATATGGGTCAGTACTATGAGAGAGCATATGGGTCAGTACTATGAGAGAGCATATGGATCAGTACTGTGAGAGAGCATATGGATCAGTACTGTGAGAGAGCATATGGATCAGTACTGAGAGAGAGGATATGGATCAGTACTGTGAGAGAGCATATGGATCAGTACTACGAGAGAGAGAATATGGGTCAGTACTGTAAAAGATAGAATATGGGTCAGTACTACGAGAGAGAGAATATGGGTAAGTACTGTAAGAGATAGAATATGGGTCAGTACTATGAAAGAGAGAATATAGGTCAGTACTATGAGAGAGAGAGAATATGGGTCAGTACTGTGAGAAAGCATACAAGTCAGTACTGTGTGTACCTGCAAGTATGGAATAGTACTGTGTGGGATTGACAAATTATACAACAGAGCACTAGCAAGCAAGATTTGGCTGGGTATATCCTTCTGATGTTTACACACACTTTATTATTATTATAGAGGATTTATATAGCGTAAAAAAGTTTGCGCAGGCAGACAGCACAGTTACATTACAATTTGCTACTTTACTTCAGGTTTGCGAATTTGTGTAAAATATGTCAGTAAAATAAGATTAGAAAATATCAAACTCCCTGGCGACCAGCTGTAGTTTGCCATCTCCTAACTTGTTCAGATGTCTGCTAGATCTCTGCGAGATTTGTCCAGGTCTGTTTTAAAGTCACCAGGCAATGTTTCAGGGCCATGTAGGTTCAACCTTTGCCAGGCAGACAGGCCAGAGATTTAGGTGTACTTGGATATACGGCCAGATCATGTCACTGTACTTAAAATCAATACTTTTCTTCCTGGACAGTACAGTGCCGTTGTATTTCTGACCCCCTCTGATGCAATTGTTCTGCTCCCCTGATCCTTGAGCCAGCCTCCAATGCTGAAATATGTAAGACCCACAGCAATCTTATCAACAATGGGCCAGAAGTAAAGTGGGAGCTGTACTATGAGGAAGAAAGAGTATTGATTTTAAAGTGTAGTGAAGTGATCCAGTCATGTATTAAACCTGAACAGGGGTAACTTACACATCAGAACTTACCACAATCCCTCTGCCAGGAGTTGGACTTTAAATAATTCCCACAAACTCCTGAGAGCTGCCCAGCTAGACAAATACTATATTCCTTGATCCAGTGACTGATCATCTCCAGAGTGAGAGATTTTCCAGCAAAAATGTCATCTTAGTGATCCCATAAATTCCTATGAGTGAGTTGTACTCTGCTGCACCTCTGAAAAGCACTAGGAGTCCAGCTAGCCCATAAGAATGGGGCTGCAGCATGCATGTGCAATGTGAGGAGAACCCAGTGATGGGCACACTTTTGCTGGGCACACAGCAAAAATAACTGAATGGAGGAGACAGAAGGCATTTGCATAGGTGGGCAAACGTTAAAGAATGTTTTGGTGTGGTGGTGAAAATCCATTGTTTGAAGTAGATGGCAAAATCTTATAAAAGTAGTACCCTCATTACTGAAACCAGGTCACTACTAGTACTGTTTGTTGTGCATTTGGAACTTTTCTTAAATATCTGTTAAAGTGATTCTAAAGGCAGAAGGTTTTTTTATCTTATTGCATTCTATGCATTAAGATAAAAACCTTCTGTGTCCACCAGCCCCCCTCATACTTACCCAAGCCCCATCTAGATCCATGAGTGTCTTGGCCGTCCGGGACTCTCCCTCCTGATCAGGAGAGAGGGGGCAGGGTCGAACCACGGCTCCGTGTCTGAATGGATACACAGATGCGGCTCGGGTGCCCCCATAGCAAGCTGCTTGCTGTGGGGGCATTCAACGGGAGGGAGGGGCCAAGAGAGTCAGCAAGGGATGAGGAGGATCCAAGCTGTTCTGTGCAAAACCACTGCACAGAACAGGT
Organism: Glandirana rugosa; assembly: GCA_018402905.1. Classification (NCBI taxonomy): domain Eukaryota; kingdom Metazoa; phylum Chordata; class Amphibia; order Anura; family Ranidae; genus Glandirana; species Glandirana rugosa. The sequence goes on along the minus strand of BLSH010066713.1, from coordinate 1,744,968 downwards.
AAGTATAACATGTTTGTTATTTTTAATTTAAAAAAATAACGAGACTTTAGTATCAATTTAAGCATACTTTAAACACCTAACGTAAAGCCCAACAGTTAAAAAACACATACACTTAGAAAAATGCACAGTATATACCATCACTTCTCACTACAAACCTCAGGCAAACTAACTTCCAGAAAATTACAACCAGCTTTCAATAAAAAAAAAAAAAGAAAATGACCAAACTGATAAATGCAACCTACCACCAACAGTTTCTATCAACATCTTGAAATGATCTAAAACGTTGGTGGCATGCTACCTTACCTCTCCAAATAAAAGCCGTGTACAAATGGCTGAAATTTCCTAAAACCTGCATGCGTAAGGCCAGCATAATACTTAACTCAAAGGTCAACTGGAATTCAGAGGCTAAATTCACTCCGATGCAGGGAGCCAAAGAATGCACATGTGTTGTTTTCTCCTATGTGGCCTACACGGCCCTCAATATCCTGGTGTGTGTGGCACACAGGGAAACCATCAATATGATGGCTTAGTGTGGCTGAAACATTTACACACATAATGTACAGATTGGTGGCATAAAGTTGGCTATACACGAAGATTCCTCTACCCACACAAACAAGGTGGAGGAATTCCCCCCATCAAGACATTGTATTTTGTATTGCGGTGCTCTCAGAATACACTGATCAGTGGCTGCAGCTACCGATCAAGAAAAGTTTCCTAACTTGTCCGTTCAACAGAAGTTGATTGATCCATCAATCAGGGATGGCCACACACTGAATCCTAAAGTATGTACCAAGCAGTGAGTTCTGTACACACTTTACTACCTGGTGGTTTGGGGGGGCATGGCAGATTCTGAAAACCTATTCTAAGAATCCCCTTTTAAGATGTGTGAACGTAGACCTTAAAGCCCCTTTGTACACTGGAGATCTATGCAAGAGCAGAGGTCCTACACATCCTTTAGAAAACTTCTGTGTTCCAATCAACTATGTTCAGACTCCCACAAAGACTTTTGCATCAGGCTTCAGAACTATCATACATAAAAAAAAGACTAAACAACAATTAAAAAATAAGCAAACAAGTGGGATTTAACTAACAAGTTACCGTTAAAAAAAAAAAAAACTAACACCCATTAACACAACACCTTAAAAGCGGAGCTCCATCCAAAAAGGGGAAGCTCTGCTTGTCTCCCCCCTCCGCTGTCACATATGGCACCTTTTTTTTGGGGGGGGGGGGGGGGGCGGGTACCTGGTTTTGACAGGTACCCCACTCCCACTTCTGGCTCAGTTTGCCACAGCGCCCCCCCCATTTCCCCCGCAGCCTTCTGAGACACTTCACAGGTCCCAGAAGACTGCAGCCCATTCACAAAGAGCAGGGTGGTTTGAGCATGCACAGTAGGAAACCGGCTGTATAAATGATCGCTGTATAAATGCCAACGGTCCCAAAAAAAGTGTCAAAATGGTCAGACATGTCCGCCGCAGTACCGCTAAAAATCGCAGAAATTAATTCTCGTCATCCGTAAACGTGGCAACTTTTGTGCAAACCAATTAATAAAGGCCGATTGCGATTTTTTTTCCCCAAAAAATATGAGGACGAATATAAATCGGCCAAAACCGATGAAAAAAAAAAAGTTTTTTTTTTATATATTTTTTTGGATTTGAATGTCAGCAAAAAGTAAGAAATATTTTTTTTTTTTTTTTGCAAAATTGTCGCTCTCTTTGTTTATAGCGGCGATCAGAAATTACGCAGCGGTGATCAAATACCACCAAAAGAAAGCTCTATTTGTGGGGAAAAAAGGACGCAAATTTTGTTTGGGTACAACGTCGCACGACCGCGCAATTGTCGGTTAAAGCAACGCAGTGCCGAATCGCAAAAAGTGCTCTGGTCCTAACCTGGAAAATCCTTCCGGGGCTGAAGCGGTTAAAGGATATACTTTCTCAGGTGCATGAAGTGCCAGAACTGAAACATACCAGTCCTGTGCAGAGATATGGTTGACAAAAGCTGTCACTTTATAAGCTAAAATATTAAGATTACCCACAGAAACTGTTCTAGCCGGACATTATACTAGTTATAACATTCATCCACTTTATGAAGCTGTTCATAAATTGTCCCTATTCTACAACAGAGCTGTTTTAACCTCCTCTTCCTCCAATTTTCACAAGAACCTAGTAAAACATTTGTACAATAATAAACTGAGTGATTTCACATTACCTTCTTGACGATTTGTGGCGAGAGGACTCTTCCTTTTCTCGATGCCTCCTTTCCCTATGTCGTTCTTCCTTCTCTCTGCTAATCCTCTCCCTATGGCGCTCATAGCCCCTCTCTGTTCTTTCTGCATACTCCTTATATCGGTATCGCTCTTCTTCACTGTGGAAGAAACATTGGCAAACAGTAAGATTTAAAACAAAAATAAAAGAAAGAAAGAAAAAGATTGCATGCCTGCACATAAACACACTGTGTATTCATATATCCATACACATGTACATACATATATGGGAAACAGAAACATGAGGGACGGCAGAAAAAAGACTAAGTGGTCCATGGAGTCTGCCCGTTTTTTTTCTTTCTTAACCACTTGACCTGCGTAAGGTTTTACCCAATTTATGACCATAGAATGCAACAGAAGTGGGACATCACAAAACACCTTTCGGGAGGCAAGAGGTGCAACATTAACAATGTGAGGTCACAGAAAATATGGGAAAGACCCCTAACCACTGGACTTCCCAATGGATATGAGAAGCCTGGCCTGATCTTTCTAAACAAAAGGGCCAGTTTACTGTCCTTCAGACTTTGGGGGGCTGCAAGACTGACTGAGAACACATCAGAACACAACAGCTCAGCGAGGGGGTTCACTGTACTAACGTCGGATCGTTAGTACAGCGGCTCCGACCGGAGCCAACAGTTTGTTTTTTTATGCGTATACCAAGCTTTAACCTTGTCACTGAAAATTTACTTAGCACCTTGATGATTTTGGTAATTTTGCACTTATTCTTTGATGACATTATTGCTTAGCTCAGTTTGATGCATTTAATCAGACATCTGTTGTGACAAAACAGATCAGGATGAGCTTAGAGGTGATGTTGTCATGCCTGCTCAATCGAGCGGCGGTTGCATGCTGAGATAGTATACATTGTCTCTGGAATGTTTGGGTGTCATTGAGCCTTACTAGACCTCCTATTGTTTGAGGTCTGAACCTCTGGTAATCTGCTATGGTGTGCTTTTGGTGGTGGAACACTAAGGCCGGGTTCACATATGTGCTGCTGTGGGTGCCTGGGGTCTAGTGCGTCTGTTCACCAGTTCAGGTGCTATTCAGATCTGAACTTTTGCCTGAATTTGCACATGGATCTTGTATTTACATGTTCTTTTTATGCCCATTTTCTTTTATCGTTATTGAGGTTTTTAATAGGTTCCGGCATCTGTGTTCCACAATAACATGACAGTGTTGCTATTTCCATGGTCTGGATTGTAATTTGACTGCACTTCACCAAAGCTCTAGTCAATAAGATATTGCACCTTTCTCAAAATGGCATTTTTGCCATTTCCGGTCATGTGGCCCTCTACCAATATGGTGGGCTGATTACTTCCGGTTCCCATTTTTTGTCATTTCTGCTGTGTGAGATGGCTATTCAAGGGGATCAATCACTGACGTAAGCTGGAGGCGTAACCCTTGATGACGTGCGTGCGCACAAAACATATCAGGAGGGGCCTACATGCGGACGTCATGCCATCACGTCCACGTGTTTAGAATGGCGGCCACCATTGTAAGTATGTTTGGCCTGTTTTTATTGCGCTGCGGTACATGCATGTATTTTTTCAATTTTTCTACAATACTACACTAAGTAAGCTTTCTTTGGGCTCCTGGTTGGTGAGCTTTTTTGCATCTAGTTTTCTGTTTCTTGGAAGCAAGTATCCATGCTGCTCATGTAATATACTAAAGACTAATAACCATTGAAGCCTGTTTAGGTCTCATTTCAGTTGAGTGCATAGTTTGGGTGGAGGTTCACTTGCGCAGACGTTCATCACAAATTTTGGTGTTATCTGATGGATTCTCTGTTTGATAGTCTGACCTTTGGTGAGTTTATAGTACACCTATAGAATACACACTGGAAGGACTTCTTACAGTTTAAGGACTTTACTCAAAGTTGCATATAATTACATTTCATAATCACTTGGATTAAGTTTTCAAATGTATTGTTGCATATATATTTAAACTTGTCAATTTTATTAAGATTGACAACGAAAAAAATTTCCAAATTTGCATCTCAAGGGGATGCATTTGAGGAACCTTGCTCTATACAGACAAAACTGAGGGGATGATTTCTGAAAAACTACAGGCTGGCCGTCTTCTGTCGAATTGGCTGCCATACACACGGGCCGAATATCGGCTGGTTTTTATTTAAGCGGACGAGGTTGCCTGACATTCGGCCCGTGCGTACTAGGCTTAACAGAAGTGCCTTCCAGACATATCTTCACTTCTTAACAAAGACATTGCACAACTAAATCACATACACCAAAATTCAAGAACTAAAACTCCTTCTCAAAAACCAACAAAAATATTTACTTAACCCTATAGAGCTCTGCCGATGATATATAGGAGATTTAGTAAAAAAAAAAAAAAAAACTTCCAGAAATACATTTTGGCAATCACAAATGTGTATGCTTCAGATTTTGTTCTCTAGTGTCGGTCCAAATTCATTTAAGCTCTTCAGTTTTACAGTTTGGGCTGTTAAATAAATTTGAGACTTGTTAAGCTGAAATTAACATGAACTGGGCAGCACCAGCATCCATAACACAACAGACTTTAGAACACCTATGTTTTAAAGCAGGGGTAGGCAACCAGTAGCCCTCCAGCTGTTGTGGAACTACATTTCCCATGAGGCATTGCAAGGCTGGCAGTTACAATTACTCCCGGAAGCATGATGGGACTTGTAGTTCTGCAACAGATGGAGGTTCCCTGGTTGCCTACCCCTGTTTTAAAGCATACATGTCACTTATTTTACAAAGCTAAGCAATAAATGTAGATGATAGTGTTAGAGGGTAATTGTGTTCTTTAATTAGGCATGAATCTCTGGCGCCCACAATTTGTTATTCTCATGCTGTCATAGTATTGCATAATGCAAACTATAAACATTTTGTACTGAATGGAAATTGGATTGCAGCTCTCTGGCTACATATAGTTAACAGCAGTGAAGTCCTGGAGATGGAGATTGAAGTCTGCTTTATTTCGACTCTCGAAAATCAATATTGGATCTTGATATGAATTGCTGCACTAAACAATTAAAACAAGCCTGTAAAAAGGCCTTGTATAATTACCAAATACAACGTGTACACAACAGTTATAATACAGAAAGGAAATATTATGTGTCTGTCGCAAATTCTAAAACAATCAGGGTAGGTGATCAATACTGGATACATTTGGTGTTCTCATATATCCTGTAAAGTCGCTTTACATGCATTTCTGAAGGGAACTCCTGCACAAAGTACAGCTACATTGCACGCTTTAGAAGCATTCTGAAAAAGCAGAAAATTGCTAGAGAGACAGCAATGTTTTCATTACTAGCTGAATTTATGAAGGTAAAAGGTTATGGCTACATACTTCCAGCACACAATCCAAGCTTGGAAAATTACATCAAACTACCTCTCAGCTAGATTTAACAGCAACGCTGGCCGATTTCCATGTGAACAGCAATGTCAGGGTCATGTAGAAGTAAACAAATGCTAACCAACTAAAAGTCCCGTGAATGTGGCTTGACATCGCTGAATACAGTAACGTTGACCACGTAATACACATACATACAACTGTCAAAATACATGCTACGATCTCATATTATTTCAAGTCCAGAATAAAATCCAGACCTGAAAGATGAACCCCAGTCGAGATAAAACCAGAAGTAAACATATTTGGGTTACTTTACCACTTCAGTTAGGGGGCTGTTTTTTGGGTTAGTTGTTTACAAGTTAAAATCAGTTTTTTTTGCTATAAAATTACTTAGAACCCACAAACCTAATATATATATTTTTTTTTTCTAACACCCTAGAGAATAAAATGGCGGTCATTGCAAAACTTTATGTCACACCGTATTTGTGCAGCGGTCTTCCAAGCGTGCTTTTTTTTTAATAAATTCATTTTTTTTTTCGTTAAAAAATAAGAAAACAGTAAAGTTAGGCCAATTTTTTTCCATATTGTGAAAGATAATGTTACGCCACGTAAAATGATACCCAACATATCAGGCTTCAAAATTGCGTCCGCTCGCGGAATGGCGACAAACTTTGGAGCGTAAAAATCTCCATTGGCGACGTTTAAAAAATTCTACAGGTTAGCAGTTTCGAGCTACAGAGGAGGTCTAGTGATAGAAATGTTGCTCTTGCTCCAACGATCGCGGTGATACCTCACATGTGTGGTTTGCACACCGTTTTCATATGTGGGCGGGACTTACATATGCATTCGCTTCTGCACGCGAGCTCGCAAGGATGGGGCGCTTTAAATTTTTTTTTTTTTTTTTTATTTATTTTACTTTTTATTTTTACACTGTTCATTTTAAAAAAAATAAAAATTATCACTTTTATTCCTATTACAAGAAATGTAAACATTCCTTGTAATAGAAAAAAGCATGACAGGTCCTCTTAAATATGAGATCTGGTGCGGTAGAGATAAGGGTACAATGATACATATATTCTGGTCCTGCCCTAAACTGACCACATTCTGGCGAGAAATCCGCAATGCCATACAAAAGTTTGCCAACTATGAAATCCCTACAGACCCGGCCTTCTTTCTACTTCACCTCTCCGAAATTTCACCTAAGAGTTATAAAAAATCCCTTGTGAGACATCTGGTGAATGCGGCTAAAGCCTGTATTCCCCTAAAGTGGAACACAGTGAGCCCCCCACAATGGCGCTATGGATGAGCAAAGTAGAGGAAATTAATAGAATGGAAGATTTGACCCTGACAGCTCAAAATAAACGGGAAACATATTCAAAAACATGGGCTCAATGGAATATGTTTTCAGTATTGGACGAAGGTAAGAGCTTCGCTGTGGCCTGAAATAGACCAGAGCTTGGCTGACCCAAGACCTCTGATATCACTGGACCATCTTCGGCTCTGATCCCCCCACCCCCTCCTTCTACTTTTCTACACTCTTTTCTTTGCCTCTACCTGCCTCCTCTTTCCTATTATTAATTATGTTATTCTCCTTACATATTCCTGTTTTTTCTTTTTCTTAAGATGCTGGTAACATTGACATCCTGGTGTGGGCAAATATCTACCAAGCCGTAGAGGCCTGCACGGCCTTGCAGGTTCATATAGTTATAGGTGGTGCACCTTCCTGAACGGTACACGTTCCTGACAAAATTTAGTTTTGACACCTCCCTGACTGTCCTGTCTTATGTTTACTCTGTAAGTTAGACTATCTTATGCCTATACCTAGGATGTCGAATGATAAAAATTTGACTGTGTTTTGTCAAATCCTTAATAAAACATATTTGAAAAAAATATGAGATCTGGGGTCAAAAAGTCCTCACATCTCATATTTACACAAAAATGCAAAAAAATAAATAAATAAAATCTGAAAAAAAAATGACAGAAAAAAAACCAAAAAAAAAAACGGGCCCTTTAAGAGCGTTGGGCGGACGTCACTTCAGACGTCATTTCCGCCCTGCCGTACTATGGAGCCGAGTGGCTCTCGGACACTGGGGGGGGGACAGATCGGACTACCTCCGCCGCTGCCGGCGGGTCCGGTAAGCGGCGGAGATGACCGGAAAGCGGCGGGAGGGACACCTCTCCCGACGCTGATAAAAGTGATCTTGCGGCGAATCCGCCGCTAAGATCACTTTTATGTTGTTCAGAATCGCCTGCTGCAGGCACCATTCAGATATCCCTTCTCAAAGGTAGTGACGTCATATGACGTCCACCCAACGAGAAGTGGTTAAATATGCTAGCTTGAATATATCACAGGGTATTTTGCAGCAGCTGAATTGTCTGCAGTATAATATTTAATGAAAACTATAATACATTTGGTCTATTTTATTCCTTTTTAACCTGATCGTTATTAACTTTTTTATTTTACCTGTATAAAACCATCAGTTTCAAAAATTGGATTTTTGTACACACCATAAAATGGCTGTGTCCACTGAAGGACACAGGAAATGTTAAACCTTTGAGTTCTACTGCCACCACATAGGATGATTGGACACTGGCAAAATAAAAAAAAAAAAGAATTAAGAAAAAAAACCCAGGATAACTTCTACTGCAACCCCAGCATGGTTCGGTAGTAAATAAATACTGCGAGCATTATTATAAAACACAGAGGCTTGGGACTGGTGTTCCTCATTAAAGGAAAACATTTTACAGTGAGCAGCAAAAATCCTATATTCTTTCTTATCTGTAGAGGGACACAGATGTGTTTAACTTTTGGGACGTTCAAAGCAGTCAACTGAGGGGTGACCCAAGAAAAACAACAGAACTGGGGCCTGCCTGCAGCTCAAAGGAGCTGCCTGTAAGATATAGCATCAGATAAGGCTTGAATATCCACTTGGTATAATTTAGAGGACATGTGAACAGAAGACCAGGTGGCAGTCTGGCCAATCTGGGAAATAGTAGCCTGATGCCTAAAAGCCCAAGAGGCACTCACAAATTTAGTAGAGTGCGCCTTGATGGGAAGCAGTGGAATCCAATCCTTGAGACCATACGCTTGAATAATGATCTGCCTAAGAAGTCTAGAAATGGTGCCTCCTTGCTGAACCATCTTGAATGTCAAAAAGAGTCAATCTTTCTGAAAGAAGGAGTCGTTGACATATATATACTCTCGCAGCCGAACTACATGAAGGCAATGAAAATAAATCACCTTTTGATGAACTGGAGCTGGACAGAGGGAAGAAAAAATATTTTCATTAAGATGAAAAGCTGAAACTAGGAAGCTCTGTATTTCAACACCACTTTGTCTATGTGCAAGACCAGAAAATGTTCTTTACAGGATAAGGCTAACAGCTCAGACACTCACCTAACAGAGATGGCCACAAGAAGCATCACTTTGTGGACAAGAGTGGAAAGGAGAATGTCTCCCCCTTAGTCCCAAAGGGTTGTTTTTGAAGAAGAGCTAAGAGAACAAGATTCAGATCCCATAGGTTTACGAACTGGAAAGCTCCATAGGTGACACCTTGAGCAACGGTTTTAATCATAGAACGAGAAGCCATGGTCTCAAAGGAGCCTAATGCTGGTCCAAGCCCAGCTGCAGTAAGGAAAGGCTATGTCCCATGTAGAATCTCATAGGGTGGAAGTGCCGAGACTCAAACCAAATGCAGTAGGTCTTCCGTGTACAATTGTAGACCTTACAGGAAGTACACTTCCGACCTTGTAGCATTATGGGAATAACCAGTTTAGAGATGCCCCTGTCTCTCAGACCCTGGGCTTCAACAGTCAGTCCACTAAAGCCAGAGACCATGAAGCATAGCGAATTTATCTTTGAGACTGAAGATCTGGACAATCTGCAAGAGGCCATGACATGTCCACCAGGAGTCTCGTCGGGTTGAAATACCACATCCACCTAGGCCAACCTGGAGCTTAAGGATCACCATAATGCCATCCATCCCAATTGTGCAAAGCAGACAAGTAAGATGTTTTTGGGGGGCGGGGAATGGCATTATATCAGGGTGTACTAATCTCACAGAGCTGCACGAGCATCCACTGCTTCTGAAAGATGATTGTTGCACCTGAAGACAAACCTTTCTAGGTTAGTGTTAAACCTAGAGGCCAGGTGGTCTTCATCTGGGGTCCCCCCACCTGTGACACAAGTTCTGGAATTCCTCCTGCTGTAGGAACCAGTCCTGCGGAACCAGGAGCTGCCCAGCTGAGGAAGTCTACCTGCTAATTGTCCAGGGATGTAAATGGTACAAAAGGTTAAAATGTGATTTTTTTTTCCTGGACAGGATTTTCTTGTTGTGTTGGCACACCTCCAGCATTTTGATTGGTAGAGAAAATTGCTATGATGTGCAAGTCCCCTTCACCAAGAGTGCCTAGAATTCCTCCGTAGCCAAAGAGGCTGACAACCCCCATGAGGAGAAGCTCGTTTGTGACCTCTGTGGTCAAGAGTTGGCAAAATAACTGGGTGATTTATAGGGCATAAAGTGATGCAGAAATAAAGTAAAGACCTTCTACAAAAGGGCTGAGAAGATGGCAACCTCCAATGGAGCTGGGGAAGACACCAAAGAAGTAGGGACGAAGTAGCAGCGGGAAAGATGCTTCTTCTATGATGAATGTTGGAAAAAAAGTGCAACATGAACAAATGAGGTAGCTCCAAATGCTTAGTCTAATCAAACTACTCACAGAGAGAATGATCAGAGCTCTGACAAGTATTAAGGCAACCCCAATGGCTTAGAACATGAAAAGCACACTCTGAAGCTAAAGTGTTACCAGAACATGGTCTGTAGAGGTCCTTACGTGGAAGTCCAAAGGTCACTTAAATCCAAAACTAGCAGTCCAACAGGGTCTGCCCATGCCAGACAGCTGCAAAATAGCTCTAGACGCAATGTTGAGAATCTTGACTGAAGATAAAATGCTAGCAAAAAAAATAGGTCTTTTCACAACAGAGTAAAAAATGTCCACCATCCGAAGACACTAGCAAAAAAAACAAAAAAAAAAAAAAAAACAAAGCATGTAGGTAGGAGGAGGGGTTATGATGGGATGCCTCACAAGTTTTTTTGTTTGCCAGTATCCAATCCTCCTATAGGTGAAGTATAAATGAAGGTTTAGCATTTCCTGTGTCCCTCAATGGATGAGAAAGAAATATTTAATATAGGGACATCTGAACAACCTCATAGTAGCTACTCACTTTTAGACTGCAATACCCCATGGAGAGAGATTATACTTGAACGGCACCTGGGAAAACAGACTATGTTCTTCAAAGTACAGAAAAAAAAAAAAAAACTACAAAAAAAACAAGCAGTCCAAGAAATTATAAGGCTCCACCTGCTGAGTGCGTGTGGTTAATATGCAATAGGTCTATTTAAAAAATTATATATATATATATATATATATATATATATATATACACACACACACACACACACACACACACACACACACATACACACTGTATATAAATAATGTACATACGTGAAATACACTCCTATTAACTCCAGGTTTTACCAGTGCAATCTTATTTACTGAGATTTGTCCCCCCCAAAATTACAGGCTGAAAACGGCAAAGAACGAAGGATCAAGATACTCGGAATGTGAATGTTCTTCATGTGAATCTGTACTTACCCAAGCATGGCAAAAAATAGGATTTTTTTTTTTACTTACCGTAAAAACCTTTTCTCTGAGTTCATTGACGGACGCAGCCTCTATTCTTGACGTGTGGGGTTATCTACCTTTCACTAGAAGTGGACTAGGCAGAACAAAGTTCGACTACCAGCAGACACAGCCCCTCCCAGGGGGCAGTCCCCCACCTGGTATAACCCCTCCATCCTGCTGAGCACAGCCAGTTCGTAACAAGCAGTAAAAACTCATAAAAGAGAGGGGTGGGTGCTGCATCCGTCAATGAACTCAGTAAGAAAAAAAAATCCTATTTTCTCTTTCGTTCATTGACGGACGCAGCCTCTATTCTTGACGCGTGGAGACGTCCCAAAGCAGTGTCAAAACGAGGGGTGGGTAACGCAACAGCAACTGTACCCAACTGAAGAGCCCTCTGTGAGGAGCCAGACGCACCTCACACCGCCGCATGCAAAACCTTGCGGCCAAAAGCAGCATCCGAGGCTGCGGAAACATCAACCTTGTAAAACTTAGAAAAAACTAACGGGGAACCGCAGATCCCAGTAGGGAGCCAGGTCCTACTCCTTGCACTAGGCAGAAAAAACTGGCTGTGCTGGGCAGGATGAAGGGGTTATACCAGGAGGGGACTGCCCCCTGAGAGGGGCTGTGTCTGCTAGTAGTTGAACTTTGTTCTGCCTAGTCCACTCCTAGTGAAAGGTAGATAACCTCACAAGTCAAGAATAGAGGCTGCGTCCCTAAATGAACAAAAGAGAAAGCTTGAGTTAGACTTACCGGTAACTCATTTTCTGGGAAGTCTTCCAGGACAGCCTCTGAGACCTTGGGCTTCTTCCCCTCCGGACAGGAAACACATCCTCAATTTTAAATAAAAAGCAGTCCTCAAGGCCCCATACCCCAGTATGATCAAGAACCGCAGGAAGGCTCTGGAAGACAAAGCACAATTATTACAGCATGATAATAGTATATCACAAAAACCAATTGGGTGGGAATCCTGGCTGTCCTGGAAGACTTCACAGAAAATGAGTTACGGTGGGTCTAGCTCAAGTTTTCTCAAGTCGTCTTCCAGGACAGCCTCTGAAACGATTCTCAAGAACTTACCACCTGACGCCTGATCCTTGCTTACAAGCAGATCCAGGCGATAATGTCTCGCCAAGGTAGAGTAACTGGACCAAGTTGCCGCCTTGCATATCTGCTCAGGCGAAGCACCAGCTCTCTCTGCCCAGGATGCTGATACTGCACGGGTTGAGTGTGCATTGACAAATGGAGGCGGGGTCCCCTGCCAGTTGTAACATTCACAAATGATAGATTTATCTACCTAGCTAGGGTGGATTTGGATGCTTTAAGTCCCTTAACAAGCACCCGCAAAAATAATGATTCTGACTTCCTAAATTCTTTAGAAACCTTAACGTAATTAAACAAGCTTCTTTTAACGTCCAAGCTTCTGAACGTCGACGACTCCTTATTAGCAGGGGAGGGGTAAAACATGGGTAAAATAATATCCTGTGATCTATGAAAGGAAGGAACAACCTTTGGGAGGAATGCAGGATCTGTTTTGAAAACTACCCTATCCTCAAAAAAAAAGACAAAAATGGCTCTCTAATGGAGAGGGCCTGCAACTCACGTAGCCTCCTTGCGGACGTGACTGCTATCAAAAAAACGTTTAACGTTACCCATTTAATGGAGGACTTTTCCAGTGGCTCAAAAGGATCTAGCATTAAGGCTTTAAGAACCAAAGACAGGTCCCAGGCTGGACAGGATTTAACTACCTATGGTCTAGCTCTGGATAAGGCCCTGAAAAAGTCTGAAGCAAAAACATTCTGTTGTAGAGGAGTCTGCAAGAACACACTGAGGGCTGAGGCCTGTACCTTTAAGGTACTTACCGAGAGTCCCCCGACTAACCCCTCCTGGAAGAACTGCAAAATAGCAGGGATATCTGGAGAAGCCTGGTCCCTCTCTGCCAATCAAGAATTACATTTTTTCCAAATCTTAGAATATATTACCCTGGTGACCGGCTTGTGACAACTCACAAGGGTTTTAATCACCTCCTCAGAGAACCCCTGGGATCTTAAGATCTGTTCCTCAGAAAGCACGCTGACAGTTTTAACGCCTTTACCTGGGGATGTGGCACTGGACCCTGCATCACCAGATCCTCCCTCTCAGGAAGGAGCAAGGGCGAAACCGTCGAGAGGCTTCTTAGAAGTGAGAACCACGACCTCTTCGGCCAGAAGGGAGCTACCAGGATGAGGTTGGTTCTTTCTGCCCTGAACTTCCCGAGAACTAGTGGAATTAACTTTGTTGGAGGAAACGCATAACCCAGGCTGAATGTCCAGGGGATAGTCAAGGCGTCTATGCCTATTGAATGATCCTCTGGATCCAGAGAACAGAACCTTTCGATCTCTCTGTTCTTTTGGGAGGCGAACAGGTCCATCTCCGGCATCCCCCATTTCTGGGTGATGGCTGCAAACCCCTCCTGGCTGAGAGCCCACTCGTCCTGATCTAGTCTCTGACGGCTGAGGAAATCTGCCAGTGAGTTCTGTGACCCTCTTAAGTGAATGGCTGATATTGAGCTTAACCCCTGTTCTGCCCATGCAAAAATCATGTTTGCAATCTCCTTGAGCCGCTGACTTATTGTGCCCCCCTGCTTGTTTATGTAAGTCACCGTGGTCACATTGTCCGAGCGTATCTGTAAGTGAGCGTTTTCTAGTTCTGTCTGAAAAGCGCTCACTGCTCTCTGGACTGCTAACAGCTCTCTCTGATTGGAGGATCCCCTGGCTTCCGTCGAGGACCAGGTCCCCTACACCAGTCTGTCCCCCAAATGTGCCTCTCAGCCAAGGTGACTGGCATCTGTAGTCAGAATCTTGGTCTGCGTAGTGGCCCAATCCAGGCCCTTGCTCAGGTTCTGCTGTGATAGCCACCACCAGAGGGACCTTTTGATCCTTGAGGGAAGAAACACTTGGGTATCGAAGGTCTCCCTGCCCCCATTCCAAGACCTTAGGAGAAAAGCCTGTAATGGCCATTCGTGGAATCTTGCCCAGGGTACTGCGGGAAAGCAGGATGTCATTAGGCCTACTACCTGCGAAATCTACCTTAGGGAGACTGGTAGATTTTTTTTGCAGCCTTGCTGCCACCTGGTCCATCTTCAGGATCTTTTCTCTTGGTAAAAAGATTTTTTGTTCTACCGAAGCTATCTGGTATCCCAGATATGATACCCTCTGGGAAGGGACTAGGCAAGATTTTTCTTGGTTGATTAGCCATCCCAGGGACCTGAGAAAGCTCTGAATCTCCCTCAGTTCTGCCGATAACTGGTGGGATGATCTCGCTATTGCCAAGAAAAATTCTTGGTGCTGAAGCCAGACCGAAAGGAAGAGCCCGGCACTGAAAGTGACATACTCTTGCCCCCATCCTGACTGCATACCTGAGATATCTTTGAGATCCTGGGTGTATTGGCACGTGGAGATATGCATCTCGGAGATCCAGCGTGGCCATGTAGAAATCCTGGAACAATATGTTCCTTATGGAAAAGATGGATTCCATCCTGAAGTGCTTGTATTTTAAGGACTGGTTTAGGGGGCGCAGGTTCAGAATTAGACGGAACTTGCCTGAGGGGTTTCTTACCACAAAGATGTGTGAGTAAAATCCCTGACCCCGCTCGTCCCTGGGCACCTGCAGGAGTACTTTTTGATCTAAGAGATCTCCTACCAGGAAACTCAAAGCCTCTGCTTTTTCCGGATTTCTGGACAGTGTTACCAGTAATCTTGTAGGGGGAATCGACTCGAACTCCAATCTGTAACCGTTCTGGATCAAAACCAGAATGTATGCATTGGAGGAGTCTTCCTCCCACTGGGAGACAGGAGTCATTGACTCGTTGCGGGCTTCTAAGGAGGATTGAAGAGTATTCCTCCTCTACCTCTGCCCTTATGCCCCTTCCAGTGCTTCTTTGGCGCACCTTCGCAACCCTGTGTCGCTTGCTGCCTTGGACCACGAAAGGGCCTCCGGTTAACCGGCTTTCTTTTGGTTTCCAGAAAGGCCTTCTTGTCAGCCGTGCGCTCCAGCACCTCCTCCAGACCTGCACCAAACAGATGTTCTCCCGAGAAGGGAATGCTGCAAAGGCGCAGCTTGGATGCTGAGTCCCCTGTCCAGGTCTTCAGCCAGAGTGCACGCCTGGCTGAATTGACTAGGGCAGCTGATCTGGCAGCCAGTTTAACTGATTCTGCCGAAGCATCCGCCAGATATCCTATGGCCTTGAATAGCAGCGGAAATGACTTTAAAATCTGTTGCCTGGAAGTACCAGCCGATAGGTGTGTCTGGAGTTGTGCAAGCCAACTGTCTACATTCCTGGCTACACACGTTGCTGCCAACGCTGGTTTAAGACTTAACGAGGTAGATTCCCGCGCTCTGCGTAGCAGGACATTTCCTCTCTTGTCCATCGGATCCTTTAGGGTTCCTGTATCAAACGCAAGGTCTGACTCCTTGGAAACTTTAGAAAGGGGTGCGTCCAATTTATGAACCTTATTCCATGGTTTGGACGCATCCTCCTCAAAAGGAAATCGCCTTTTTAGATCTCCTGAAAAAAACAGCTTCCTTTCTGGATCCTGAAATTCTAACCTGACTGCATCTTGCAGGGATTTGTGGACTGGAAACACTCTTGACTTTTTTGTCCGTGATCCTTCATACATCGGATCATGTTCCGACAATAGTACCTTCTCTCCTCAAGGCTTCTGATGTGTGACCTATCCTTCCGGAGGAAACACAAATACTGGGAGGTATGGGGCCTGGAGGACTGCCTTTTATTTAAAATTGGGGATGTGTTTCCTGTCCGGAGGAGAGGAGCCCAAGGTCTCAGAGGCTGTCCTGGAAGACGACTTGAGAACAATAGACTCATGTTAATGCTAACCCTGTGTGAGAGCTGACTGGAGGAAAGGGACATACCCCCTTCCACAGGCAGAGGAACTAAGCAGCATGCTGTATTCTGAATAGACAAGCTCCCTGCCCATCTCCCTCCCCAAAACAAATTTTGAGATCATGTTATGTCATATGTTGGAGAACTTGTCAGAAGTGACTCATGCTGATAACAGAGGAACAAAGCACCAGAGAGAAACGATACTTAGAGCTTTGGAGAGAGACAACACTACTGATATGTGCTTCATTCAAATTTCATTAATGGGGTTTACAACCACATTAAAATAAACCTGAATTTATTGAGTCCACTAGCACAGGCTTTTGAGAAGGGTCAATTAAAGTATAATTCAAGGCCATGAGACAAAGAAACCGAACTAGCCAGGGAGAGTAAGCGGTATAGAGGTCACAGCATAACAAATGAGTGAGGTTCAAGGAGCAAATGTATAGTTCTGTGGTTAAAAACACACAGTTCTACTGTTTATATAAATGGTATTAAAGAAAAGAGTAAATGCAACATTTCATATTCCGGATATGTGCCTGCTGTACCATGTACTTATATGAAAAAGTATCCTGCTCTCTTTGTATTGCTTCCTTTGTGTGAGATCCCTGGTGTTCCTGCCAGTCCCTCAGCTTTCCTAATAAAGAAGGAAGGAGAGCACAGTGTAGTCAGCTCCCTAGCTATGTTGGGAATTCAGCCTTCTTTCCCTTTCCTCCGATGATCAGACACCAACCCCCCCCCCCCACACAGTCATCAAGAACTGGAAAGTTCAGTGTGCTGCTGTTTTGTCTCCCCTAGCTCTTATGCAGCTGAGAACAGAGATTACGTGATAATTTATACAAAAAAGGGGGGGGGGTATTTATAATTTGTTTTTATATTTATACACAAATGTTCTCCCTTCCATTTCGATTTCAAACTCAATGGGTTGTTTTACAAGATAAAGGTTTACATACAATATCTCAGAAAAGTGAGTACACCCCTGCCATTTTTGTAAATATTTTATTATATCTTTTCATGTGACAACACTGAAGAAATGACACTTTGCTACAATGAAAAGTGGTGAGTGTATACAGCTTGTATAACTGTGTAAATTTGCTGTCCCCTCAAAACAACAACACAGCTATTAATGTCTAACTCACTGGCAACATAAGTGAGTACACCCCTAATTAAAAATGTCCAAATTGGGCCCAAAGTGTCAATATGCTGTGTGGACACCATTATTTTCCAGCACTGCCTTAAACCTCTTGGGCATGGAGTTCACCAGAGCTTCACAGGTTGCCACTGGAGTCCTCTTCCACTCCTCCATGATGACATCAAGGAGCTGGTGGATGCTCGAGACCTTGCGCTCCTCCACCTTCCATTTGAGGATGCCCCACAAATGCTCAATAGGGGTTAGGTCTGGAGACATGCTTGGCAAGTCCATCACCTTTACCGTCAGCTTCTTTAGCAAGGCAGTGGTGGTCTTGGAGGTGTGTTTGGGGACATTATGTTGGAATATTGCCCTGTGGCTCAGTCTCCAAAGGGAGGGGATCATGCTCTGCTTCAGTATGTTACAGTACATGTTGGTATTTACAGTTCCCTCAATGAACTGTAGCTCCCCAGTGCCGGCAGCACTTATGCAGCTCCAGACCATGACACTCCCAACACCATGCTTGACTGTGGGCAAGACACACTTGTCTTTGTACTCCTCACCTGGTTGCCATCACACATGCTTGACACCATCTGAACCAAATAAGTTTATCTTGGTCTCAACAGACCATAGGACATGGTTCCAGTAATCCATGTCCTTAATCTGCTTGTCTTCAGCAAACTGTTTGCGGGCTTTCTTGTGCATCATCTTTAGAAGAGGCTTCCTTCTGGGATAACAGCCATGCAGACCAATTTGATGCAGTGTGCGGCGTATGATCTGAGCACTAACTGGCTGACACCCCACCCCTTCAACCTCTGCAGCAATGCTAGCAGCACTCATGTGTCTATTTCCTTTGGATATGACGCTGAGCAACTTCTTTGATCGACCATGGTGAGGCCTTTTCTGAGTGGAACCTGTCCTGTTAAACCGCTGCATGGTCTTGGCCACCGTGCTGCAGCTCAGTTTCAGGGTCTTGACAATCTTCTTATAGCCTAGGCCATCTTTATATAGGCAAACAATTCTTTTTTTCAAATCCTCAGACAGTTCTTTGCTATGAGGTGCCATGTTGAACTTCCAGTGACCAATATGAGAGAGAGTGATAACACCAAATTTAATACACCTGCTCCTCATTCACACCTGAGACCACCTTGTAACACTAACGAGTCACATGACACCGGGGAGGGAAAATGGCTAATTGGACAATTTCACTTAGGGGTGTACTCACTTTTGTTGCCAGCGGTTTAGACATTAATGGCTGTGTGTTGAGTTATTTTGAGGGGACAGCAAATTTACACTGTTATATACGTTGTACACTCACTACTTTACATTGTAGAAAAGTGTCATTTCTTCAGTGTTGTCACATGAAAAGATATAATAAAATATTTACAAAAATGTGAGGGGTGTACTCAATTTTGTGAGATACTGTATACTTTATTAACCAAAAAAGAACTTTGGGTATGAGTCTGGCTGACTATAGAAGACACCTGTAAAATGGAACTATTGCCTTTTGCTAGGAAAATCAAAATCCAGTTCAGCTCTGGAAAATACATGCTCAATTATTTTGGGAATTCTCAGCCAACTCTTAAAATAAAGCCACTGATGTGGAAAATATATGTACCAAACACTAGAAACCAGCATACAGCTGAGCAGTGAATAAGACCAAAACCGTGGTCCACAACCCGATGGCTGCCTTTAATCATGGTTGGGCTGGTTCATTCGGGAAAAGCCATATGGCAATGGTGAAGAGAGTGGACAATTTAAACAGAGAAAGGAAAAAAAAAATATTGAGGCCTCCCCTTAGATGCCTCAATGTTTTCATAGCTGGCTGAAGCACAGAGACTTGGCGTTGTCTGGAACCGATTAAGCCTGCTAAGCTTAACCATTTCGGAGCAAAATGCTTTACAAGGATAAGTAACACAACTGGGTTGTGAAGAAATGTTCTTCACATTCTGGATGGGAGTCAAGGTGTCTGTTCAACATATGTGGAGATGGTTCCTTAACTTCAAAACACTCGTCCTGTAATTTGTAACACAAGACGCACGCCATTTACAGGACCATAACACAGACTACACAGCTAAAACAAAAACGTACTAGTTAAGAGCATCTAATCTGCATGTTGATATGCTGCATTTACCCAACACCACAATGTAGTTAAAAGGAAAAAAAAAACCTCATAAGTAAACACTAAACAATTTTTAGAAAAGGCAACACTGACTCCTAGTGCTTCCACTCAGCAACGTGCTAGCAATTCTAGACACTCATTGCCAAGTTAATGACTACCATATGGACACTTCCCTAGTGGGGGTAGGGGCAAGAAGGAGGGGGATGGTGTTTGGAGAGTCAGTTTTTGCAACCTTTGAGGAAAAAGGAGGGATTCTGGGTAGGGGCCTGCTTAGTGCTTGAAATCTCTCTCCTGTCCTACAATACTGCACAGAAAACACACTTAAGCATATCAAAATATTTAAAATCACATGACCAGCGATTCCTGCACAATGCGATTGTTTCCATATGTAATTTTGTTATCCATTGAGTTGTTTTGGCTATGTTACTCTACTCCAATATTCTTCAAGATAAAGAAAATGAACTTGTCATGCCAGCATAAAAAAGAGCAAGCAATATTTAAAATAAAAACTGGTCTAAACACTTTTCTAAACATAACCGACTAATAATTCTGACTCAGCTCCATTAAAGGAATGTGTGTAATGCCCATTTGACAACCAGTAAGCCAATACCCAGAAAAATATATTGTTTGTGCCCACTCAGCTTTAAGGTATATGGCAGAACATAGAACCTATACTATATATGTGCCCACTCAAATATTTACAATTATGGTGTGCATTTAAAGCTGAAATCCAAAATAAGCAAAGATAGTCTAAATACAAGAGGCATGAGTGTTCTTCCTTGAATTCTGATGTGCTGTGTGCATTTCTTCCAGATCTGTGCAGTAATACAGTGCCTCGACTTTGCCGGTCACTACTGTGCTCGCCTTTTGTAGGGTGACTGGTCTGGTCTTCAAACCCCCTGTAGTAGTTTGCAGGAAGCCTGTACTGCAGGGGTGCTCAAACATTTTGAAGAGCGAGGCCAACTTAAGTGATTTGGTAGCTGGTCGCGGGTCACAATGAAATGAAATGGTTCAGAACTGATTTTTTTTTTTTTTTTTTAATAGCACAATTAACATTTTTTCCCTGCAGCTGCTGAATGCTGGTGGGAGGGAGAAGAGAAGCCGGCTTTTAGCAGTTGCAGGAGTAAAAAGGTAGAGGATATGTTCCTGTATATGCTGCCACCCCTCCTGTCCACATGTAAAACAGAACGTGACAGGGAGGCCGCACAGGCACTCTGGAGCATGGGGCAGAGTTGCCACCGTGACCCCTGGTGCTACACTAGTGGTTGGGGTTGCGTGGTAAAAACACGTCTCAACAATGGGGTTTTATTGGCCCCCTAAACCGCATATGTAAATGAGCCCTTACTGTACCTAGCAAGCTAGAAGGCTGCTTTCACACTGATGTGCTGCGGTTTACCTACACCATGGGTGCAGTGCAGTGTACTTGCAGCTTTGTCACAGACTTCTATTATATCTTGCAAGTAGGGCTGCGGAATTTAATCGATGCATCGCGATTCGACAGCCCGCGATGCGGCATCGATGCAGCGACCGTCAATCGATTCACACGCGATGACGTCATCTGCGCTCGCCGCGTCTCTCCGGAAACAGCCGAAAGGAGCCGAGGGCGAGCCGCGCCTCTTCTGATGTCATCCACAGCGGCGGCGGCATTGCGCCGTGGACTGGAGCCGAGATGGAACACGCAGGAGGGGAGACTGAGAGTCTGAGACACGTGCAGCCAGTGAGTGTCCCCAGGCCCAGCAGAGATACTCCACAGAGTCCACAGTGAGTCCTCACGCTGAGTGTCAGAGCTTTGCTGCCTGAAGACTGACCCAAGGGATCCAGGCCTGAGGCCTCAGGCTGCCAGTGTCGCTTGTCCCTCCATCCTCACCTCAGGCTGCTGCATGGGACCACCACAGACCAGACCACCAGTGCACCATTCATCATCAGACAGGTACCTCTCATACAATCCTAATGAGTTAATTAATACTACTAAAAATACTAGTACACTTACACTATATATTTAATGTAGGGCTGTGTCTCTGCCGCACCTCATACCTGTACCTCACCTAACAATTAATAACTTAACTTGTGCTGCTCTATAATAAAAAAGTAGTCCACAGAGGTTTAAATAAAATACCATGGCATTGGCAGTCCATATTATAATCCAAGTTAAAATAAACCAAACCCATCCCGATTCCGCCTACATCGAAGGTGACAGGCAGCCCTATTCCCCCAGTTCCCCTCATAGAGAGACTGCGCCATTACTGTTTGTTGCCTTCATAAGAAAAGCAGCAGCCAAGTAGTGTTGTGTATTTTTTATTTAACTTGAATGTATAGCAAACTTTGCTTTGCTTTTATGGTCACATGACATGAGTTGACAGTTGACTTGACACAGTGACTTAATTCATTTTTTTTTTCTTTTTTTTATACTGACAGAGTCCATAGTTCGTACACAATTGCATGGCATGCTAAAGTAAAATGTCAGAAGGAGACCAAAAAGAACGAGAGATAAAAAATGCACCTAGCATTTTAAAAGCAAACATCTGGACACATTTTGGCTTTTATGAACAACCAGGGAAGCACGAATTGGACAAGACACATGCTGTGTGTAAAAACTGTCACACAAAAATTAAATACCTAGGGAATACTACTAACTTGAGAAACCACGTTAGCCGTTTTCTCTCTGAGATGCTAACACCTGTCGCCAATACCAGTGCCACTGCCACCACCTCCACCAGTGCCAAGGAAATAGACCCAGCTCAGCCGAGAATTCATGCAATACTGCCGACTTTGCCACCCAGCTCTGAAAGAGGGAAGAGGATAACAAAAGCTGTGGCAGCTTTCATAGTTAAGGACCTACGGCCTTACTGTGTTGTGGACAACACAGGGTTTCGCTACCTGTTGAAGACGATAGAGCCGCGTTACAAGATCCCGTCACGTAGTCACTTTACAGAAAACGTTATACCTGCACTCTACCACGAAACCAAAGCTCAGGTAATTGCGTCAATGAGCCAAGCATGTCGAGTCGCAATAATGTGATTCCTGGACTTCAGTCACGACAGTCTTATGTCACTATAACAGCACATTACGTTAGTAAGGACTGGCAGATCTTGTCGCATGTACTGCAAACGAGAGTCATTTATGAGTCTCAAACAGGTGTTCATCTGGCGGAGCTACTTTCTCATGTCGTGGAAGAATGGCAGCTGTCCGATAAATCTGTAGTGCTTGTGACCGACAACGCATCGAACATGATAGTTACAGCTCAAGTTGGAAAATTCCCTCATGTAAAATGCTTCGCTCATACACTAAACCTTGAGTCCCAGAAGGCGCTGAAAGTGGCCACGCTATCCAGGCTTCTTGGCAGAGTGCGACGGATATCCACATTCTTCCACTGCAGCACCATAGCAAGCCACTGTCTAAAAGAGAAACAGAAATGCCTTGGCCTGAAGAATCATAAGCTGATAACTGATGTGTCAACAAGATGGAACAGCGCATATGACATGGTCGAGTGGCTCTTAGAACAACAGCCTGCAGTCTGTGCTACCTTGCTCTCTCCAGAAGTAAGAAAAGGAGAGTCCGATCTCTGCACTCTCAATGAAACAGATGTGTCAAATGCAGAGGACGCTGTGAGTGCATTAAAGCCAATGAAGGATGCAACCATGCTCATGTCAGAAGAGCGCAATCCAACAGTTTTCTCTCATTGCCCCTCTACTTGCACAACTTCTCCAGAGCATGACAGACACCATGGGAGACACACCCATGATCCATGAGATCAAGAACGCCATCAAAACAGATCTCCAGAAGAGGTACAGCAGTGAGGCAGAGAAGAAGATCCTTCAGACAGCATCTGCACTTGATCCTCGCTTTAAGGGACTGCCTTTTATCCTCACAGAGGAGGAGAGATTGGAGATATACAGAGGAGTGACTGAGGAGGCTGCATCCTTGGAGGTAGCCTAGCAGACAGTGCCAGTAGCTAGCTTAGCAGCTAGCTACATTGTCGTAAGCCCTGCTGCTTCTGATTTGGTGTGGGCTGCGGGAACTGCACCGATTCCTTCCTGTGTGCTTTCCTCACCCCATCGGAAGCACAGGCAGTTCACATTCACAATGTGTTTTCTTAACCGCTTGCCGACCGCTGATCGGCATCTGACGGCGACAAGCTGGCTCTCCTGCGCAAATCGCCGTCATATGACGGCGGCTGCGAGATCGAGCCCAGTGAGCACGCGCGCGCCGCCGGTGGCGCGCCCACTGTGTCCGGGGAGGGCCAGGGAGCGGGTGCGGCGGAGTCGATCTCCGCCGGCCACCCGCGATGCCCCCCCGGAGTGAAAAAACGGAGGTCCGTGTAAGTAAACACAGACCTCTGTGAGGGGGGGGGGGGGGGAGAAGAGCCTTCCTCTACTTGGAAGGTGTGATCACTTCCCTTCCCCAACTAGGGCAGTCCCCCCACAGTAAGAACATGCCCAGGGAACACAGTTAACCCTTAGAGCGCCCCCTGCAGGTTAACCCATTCACTGCCAATGGCATTTACACAGTAATCAGTGCATTTTTATAGCACTGATCGCTGTATAAATGCCAATGGTCCCAAAAAAGTGTCAAAATGTTCCAACATGTCCGCTGAAATATCGCAGTACTGCTAAAAATCGCAGATCGCCGCCATTACTAGTAAAAAGATAAAAATAAATAAAAACCCCAGAAATGAATTCTCATCATCCGTAAACGCAACCACTTTTGCGCAAACCAATCAATAAACGCCGATTGCGATTTTTTTTTATCACAAATATGAGGAAGAATATAAATCGGCCAAAACCGATGAAAAAAAAATGGTTTTTTTATATATTTTTTTGGATTTGTATTTTAGCAAAAAGTAAGAAATTTGGGGTTTTTTGCAAAATGGTCCCTCTTCTTTTGTTTATAGCGGCGATCAGAACTGACGCAGCGGTGATCAAATACCACCAAAAGAAAGCTCTATTTGTGGGAAAAAAAGGACGCAAATTTCGTTTGGGTACAACGCCGCACGACCGCACAATTGTCAGTTAAAGCGACGCAGTGCCGAATCGCAAAAAGGGCTCTGGTCCTAAAGGGGGAAATCCTTCCGGGGCTGAAGTGGTTAATGCTATTTTCTATTCCTTTGTACAAACACAGATTACATCTAGTAAGAGGACACATGAGGAGGATAAAGTGCCTAAGAGAAGAGCAACAGAAGAAACACCCATTTTTTAAAATATTTTTTGGCACTTCCAGGTGACGGTCCAGGGAGGAAGTGCTGTCATGTGATGTCTGGTTGTCCCAATGCATTGCCCACTGCGTGCAGAGTGCACTAGTGTGCAGTTGTGCACTGCCCGATGCCCCTGCAAGTCTGTCACACCATCCACCCACAGGTCCCACACCAGTGTTTTATATTTTTTATAGAGTCTGCCACTGACTGAGATAGTTTGTTCTGGAAGATTGAAGATATTCAGTTTCACAAAAAGTGTCTGTCTAGTGTCTACTAGGGGTTAATTTAACCCTCCCTCAGCCAAAGACTAAAAGTTTCAGACAACTGATGCCAAACTTCACCCCCTCCCTCTTCCCCTCTCCCTCCTCCCTTACCCCCACCCTCCTCCCCCCTCCCTTCCCCCCACCCCTCTACCGCATTTCCTTCTCTATCTCCCCCCCCATCCTTTCCTTCTCTCTCTCTCCCCTTCTTTCCTCTGAGAGAAGGGGAGAGAGGGAGAGAGAGAAGGAAAGGATTGGGGAGCGAGCGAGAGAGAGAGAGAGAGAGAGAGAGAGAGAAGGAAATGCGGGAGAGAGAGAAGGAAAGATGGAGACTTGAGAGAGAAGTCCTCGCTCCTTCTTTCCTTCTCTCGCTCCTTCTTTCCCTCACTCGCTCTCCTTTTCTTTTCTTCTCCTTCTTGCCTTCTCTCTTTCCTCCTTTCCTTCTCTTTCTCTAAGTATCTCCCCTTTCCTTCTCTTTCTCTAAGTATCTCCCCTTTCCTTCTCTTTCTCTAAGTATCTCCCCTTTCCTTCTCTCTCTCTCCCCTTTCCTTCTCTCTCTCTCTCCTTTCCTCTCTCTCTCTCTCTTCCTTTCCTCTCTCTCTCTTCCTTTCCTCTCTCTCTCTCTTCCTTTCCTCTCTCTCTCTCT
>BLSH010066713.1:1683575-1696062 GCA_018402905.1 Glandirana rugosa | reverse complement strand
AGTACCTGTCACCTGCCCATCAAAGTACCCGAGTACCTGTCCATCAAAGTACCCGAGTACCTGTCACCAGCCCATCAGAGTACCTGTCACCTGTCCATGAAAGTACCCGAGTACCTGTCACCTGCCCATCAGCGTACCAGAGTACCTGTCACCTGCCCATCAGCGTACCCGAGTACCTGTCACCTGCCCATCAGTGTTCGCGAGTACCTGTCACCAGCCCAGCAAAGTACCCGAGTACCTGTCACCTGCTCATTAGAGGATCAGAGTACCTGTTACCAGACCATCAGCATACCAGAGTACCTGTCACCAGACCATCAGCATACCAGAGTACCTGTCACCAGACCATCAGTGTACCCGAGTACCTGTCACCTGAGTACCCATCACCTGCCCACCTGAGCACCCGAGTACCTGTCACCAACCCATCTGAGTAACCGAGTACCTTTTACCAGTCCATCAGATTAACAGAGTACCTGTCTCCAGCCCATCAAAGTACCCAAGTACCTACAGTGCTGCCCATAATTATTCATACCCCTGGCAAATTGTGACTTAAAGTTACTTTTATTCAACCAGCAAGTAATTTTTTGACAGGAAATGATATAGGTGTCTCCCAAAAGATAAGACGATGTACAAGAGGCACTATTGTGGAAAACAAACATTTCTCAGCTTTTAT
Source organism: Glandirana rugosa (assembly GCA_018402905.1). NCBI lineage: Eukaryota > Metazoa > Chordata > Amphibia > Anura > Ranidae > Glandirana > Glandirana rugosa. The sequence continues at coordinate 1,695,392 of BLSH010066713.1, read as the reverse complement.
TTACATTTGAGCAAAAAGTATCCACTCCAAAATTATTCATACCCTTCTCAATGATCAATAGAAAAGCCTTTATTGGCTATTACAGCAATCAAACACTTCCTATAATTGCAGACCAGCTTTTTGCTTGTCTCCACAGGTATTTTTGCCCATTCATCTTTAGCAATGAGCTCCAAATCTTTCAGGTTGGAGGGTCTTCTTGCCATCACCCTGATCTTTAGCTCCCTCCACAGATTCTCAATTGGACTCTGGCTGGGCCACTCCAAAACGTTAATGTTGTTGTCTGCTAACCATTTCTTCACCACTTTTGCTGTGTGTTTTGGGTCATTGTCATGCTGAAATGTCCACTGGTGCCCAAGGCCAAGTTTCTCTGCAGACTGCCTGATGTTGTCATTGAGAATCCTCGTGTATTGCTCTTTTTTCATGGTGCCGTTTACTGTGATTTGGTTCCGTGATCCATTGGCTGAAAAACACCCCCAAAGCATTAGGTTTCCACCACCATGTTTGACAGTGGGATGGTGTTCTTTGGGTTGAAGGCTTCTCCTTTTTTACGCCAAATGAAGGAAACATCATTGTGACCAAACAATTCAATTTTTGTTTCATCTGACCATAACACAGAAGACCAGGAGTCTTCTTCTTTGCCCAGATAAGCTTTTTCAAAGTCCAAGTGAGCTTTTGTGTGCCTTATCTGGAGAAGTGGCGTCCTCCTTGGTCTGCATCCGTGGAACCCAGCAGTGTGCAGCGTCCGTTGGATTGTCTGCCTTGAGACATTGCCACCAGCAGAGCCCAGATTCACCAGGATGGCCTTGGTGGTGATCCTTGGATTCTTTTTCACCTTTTTAACTATCCTCCTGGCCAGCACAGGTGTCACTTTTGGCTTCCGACCACGTCCTCTGAGATTTTCCACAGTGCGGAACATCTTGTATTTTTTTTAATAATACTTTGCACTTTAGCCACTGGAACTTGAAAACATTTAGAAATGGCCTTGTAGCCCTTTCCTGACTTGTGAGCAGCCACAATGCGCAGCCGCAGGTCCTCACTGAGCTCCTTTGTCTTAGCCATGACTGTCCACAAACCAACTGCAGAGAACTGCTGTTTTTCACCCGTTGAGTTGATTAAAACAGCTGTTCCTAATTAATCAGGGTAATTAGGATGCTTTAGAACAGCTTGGACTATTTGGAATGGTATAGAACTTTTGATTTTCCCAAAGACTGACAGTTTGTGAAGGGTATGAATAATTTTGGACTGGACACTTTTTGCTCAAATGTAAATAAAAGCTGAGAAATGTTTGTTTTCCACAATAATGCCTCTTGTACATCATCTTATTATCTTTTGGTAGACACCTATGTCATTTCCCGATTACTTGCTGGTTGAATAAAAGTAACTTTAAGTCAAAATTTGCCAGGGGTATGAATAATTATGGGCAGCACTGTATCGGCAGCCCATCAGAATACCTGAGTACCTATCTGCAGCCCATCAGAGTACCCGAGTACCTATCTGCAGCCCATGCCTCATAGAATATACCTCGGGTGTTTGCTTTCCAAAACTGGGTCATTTTGGGGTTAATTCCACTGTCCTGGTGCTCCAGGGCCTTAAAAAGTGTGAAAGGTATGAATTACATTTTATGTGTAATTTATGCTCCTAGAACGCCTGACGGTACTCCCTGCATGTTCGGCCTCTGTATGTGGCCAGGGTGTGAAAAAGTCTCACACATTGGTATCTCCATACTCGAGATGAGTAGCAGAATATATTTTGGGGGTTCATTTTTGCTATGTACGCCTGAAGGTACTGCTTCAATGTTGGACCTCTCTATGTGGCCAGGGGGTGAAAAAGTTTCACACATGTGGCATCTCCATACTCAGGGCGAGTAGCAGAATATATTTTGTGGGTTAAGTTTTGCTATGTACATGCTATGTGTTAGAAATATCTTATAAATTGAACACTGTGTAAAAATAAAAGTTTTCATTTTCTTTCCATGTTTTTCGAAGACTTGTGGAAAAAAAATGAACCATTCAAAAGACTCATAATGCCTCATAGATTATACGTTTGGGTGTTTGCTTTCCAAAATGGTCATTTTCTGGGAAATTCCATTGTCCTGGTGCTCCAAGGCCTTGAAAAGTGTAATAGGTCGTTAGGAAATTAGATGTGAACATTCTGCTCCTAGAATGCATGACGGTGCTCCCCGCATGTTGGACCTCTCTATGTGGCCAGGCTGTGAAAAAGTCTAACACATGTGGTATCGCCATACTCGGGGCAAGTAGCAGAATGTATTTTGGGGTGTAATTGGAAGTATGCATATGCTGTGTGTGAGAAATAACTTATGACAATTTTGTGCAAAAAAACAAAAAACAAAATTTCTTAATTTTCCCAAGAAAAGTGGGAAAAAAATGACAACTTCAAAAAACTCGCCATGGCTCTTACTAAATACCTTGGAATGTCTACTTTTCAAAAGGGGGTAATTTGGGGGGTATTTGCACATTCCTGACATTTCAGGACCTCAAGGAGGTCATCAGTGCATCAGGTGTGAGCAATTTTCAATGATTGGCACCATAGCTTGTAGACTCTATAACTTTCACACAGACCAAATAATATACACTTATTTGGGTTATTTTTACCAAAGATAGGTAGCAGTATAGGTTTTGGCCCAAATTTATGAACAAAAATTACTTATTTGCAAAATTTTATCACAGAAACTAAAAAAGAGTTTTTCAAAATTTTCACACTTTTTCCACTTATGTCGCAAAAGATAAAAAACCCAGAGGTTCTTAAATACCACCAAAAGAAAGCTGTATTGGTGTGAAAAAAAATGATAAAAATGTTGTATGGGTACAGTGTAGCATGAGAGAGTAATTGTCATTCAAAGTGTGAGAGCGCTGAAAATTGGTCTGGGCAGGAAGGGGTTGTAAACGTCCTGTATTGAAGTGGTTAAGGCGGTTGTCTCCCCTACAAAAAAAAAAACAAACCTGCAAGGCAAAGGCATAATGAGCTAGTATGCACCACATACTAGCTCATTATGAAATATTTACCTCAGAACGATGCTCCCGCAGGTCCGCTCGGTCCCCTAGGAGAAAGCTGCCATCTTCCCTCCGTGGATCCTTCCGGATACGCGGCTCCGACACTGAGTGGCCGGAGTCGCGAGACATCAGTCCCGCGCATGCGCGGGAGCCCATCCTTACAGCGGACTTTTCCGGCAGGGTCCGGCGCTATGCGCCGGGACATCAATGCTCATGCGCCTGCCAACGTCAGCGGTGCTTGCAGTGAAAATATCTCCTAAACCGTATATGTTTAGGAGATGTACTTTTTACCTACAGGTAAGCCTTATTATAGGCTTACCTGTAGGTAAAAATGTCATTTATGGGGATACAACCGCTTTAAGTATTTCCTGGTATTAAACTTTCCCTTTTTGCCTCATTGTATGCTTTCCATATGAGGTGGTAAAAGGGCTTTTTGGCCTTCAGCAAAGTGGGAATCAAAGCCCAAGTTCTGAGGACTTTTAAAAACTAAGCTATCAGAGTAAGCTTTGTGCAACAGAATAGAACAAGGAAATTTGACAGAGAAGGTCCGGACAGTCCAGTAAGGCCCACAGAAAGTCAGCTATAAGCCTATGTCCGAAGACCACGCCCTCAATAATAGTCCCTGGAATTTCCTAGAAGGCCCGAGGATCCCTAGACATAAACATGTCCAGTTTGTGGTGGAGTTTGAAGGCCATCAGACCTATGTCTGGCGACCCCCACTCTTAAGAGAGTGGGTATAACCCCTCTGTGTGGAGAGACAGTTTGTCAGGATATAGTAGTTGTGGCTTCCACACCGTAAAAAAAATTAAGCGGGAAACCCGTGACAGGGCCGTGTCCAAGACGAGGCCCAGATTTTACAGTCGGTGTGATGGCTCCCGAGTTGACTTCTTGAAAATGAGACCCCAGCCAAACTGCAGGATTTTAACTCTCTGCTGTACATTGGACCAGATGCCTTCTCTCAATTGCTCCCACATGAGTAGATCATCCAGATATTCAAGATTGGGGATGCCTTTGGCTTGCAGAAGAGCCAAAATCTCAGCAAGAACCTTGTCAACACTTGTGGTACCATTCTTAGGCCAAAGGGCAGTGCCACACACAAAAAATGTTGCTCCCTCACCAGAAAGCACAGGTAGCGCTAGTGAATCAAAAATATAGGGATATGGCCAGCTTCCGGATGTGAGCAGGGGAATCTCGGCGCTCCATCCCAACATAACTCCTAAGATCCTGCCGGACCTGTCTCTGATTTGCACCCGACATCAATCCTCCTCACCTGCGGCTATTCCAGGGATACATCGGGGATGGTTAAAATCGTCAATGCCGTTGCTGGGTTTCAAGCTGCCTCTCCCTCCTCCTAAGTCGTGGAAAGATAGCGTGGGCCTGCCTCGTGGTCCTGACACTGCAGGTCCCTTGCTGGCATGCATACAGCTTTACCCAGGGAGATGGGAGTCTTCTGTTGTCCCTGCATCTGATTTAGTTGAGCCCTTGGGTGGCATGTTAGAGATGATCTCTGTGTGTCCTCCTTCTGCTGCTGATTACTTCACAGGCAATCCTCCAGAGCCAACCCAGTTTCAAAATAACGGAGGCCATACAGCATTGCCAAGCTACTCTGACCTCTCAGACTCTGTCCGGATGGATTTGTCTTTTCTAAAGCAGGATGTACATTATCTTCGCCACAGGGTCAGTAATGCACAACAGCCCATTAGTGACCTGGAGGATGTTAACTGTCCCATGCAGGCTTCTGTGACCGATTCACAAAAAGGTCATGCTACCACCACTAATAAGCTGACTGACTTAGGAGATCGCCTACGGCAAAATAATTTGTTGGGTTTTTTGGGATTCCCTGAAGGCTCGGAGGGAAAGAACCCTGAATCATTTATGGAACACTGGCTTGTCACAACATTTGGTGCCACCAATTGCTAAGGAAAGGGCCCACAGAGTAACATTACTCCCTTTACCACTGGGGGCGACACCTCATGCTATAATTATAAAGCTTCTACGTCATCACGATAAAGAAGCTGTACTCCCTGGGCAGCCAGGGAGAAAGGTTGCCTCTCCTACAAACGGCAGTACCAGTTACCATCTTTCCTGACTTTTCTGCAGCTACAAAAAAGCAACGAGCATCCTTCCTCTCAGAAAAAAAGAAGCTACGGGATTTACAATTGCCCTACAGTATGCTATACCCTGCGCGGCTGTGCATCATTCATAAAAGGCATGGCTCATTTCTTCACTGACCCCCAGGACGCCGCCCAGTGGGTAGATGCCTTGGGCCCTTCGGATTCAGTGCATCCAAATCGATGTATTGTTGGAACTATTGTCTGTCATTACTCCATTATGCCTTAGTTTTTCAAGTTATTCTGTTTACTGTGGACTATACAGAGTTTAACCACTTCAGCCCCGGAAGGATTTACCCTCTTCCTGACCAGGCCATTTTTTGTGATACCGCACTGCATTACTTTAATGGACAATTGTGCGACATTGTACCCAAACAAAATTGACGTTCTTTTTTCCCACAAAGAAAGTTTCTTTTGTTGGTATTTGATAATCTCTGCGGTTATTTTTTGCGCTATAAACAAAAAAACGAACGAGACTTTTGAAACAAAAAAAAAAAAAAAAAAGAAAATATTTTTTTTTACTTTCTGCTATAATATATTATATATATATATATATATATATATAAAAAAATGTATTCATCAGTTTAGGCCAATATGTATTCTTCTACATATATTGATTGGTTTGTGTTCAAGTTATAGCGTCTACAAAATAGGGGATAGATTTATGGCATTTTTATTTATTTTTTTATTAGTGATGGTGGAGATTCAGTGGTTTTTAGCGGGATTGCGACATTGTGACAGACAGATCGGACACCTGGCACTTTTTTGGGAACCAGTGACATTAATACAGTGATCAGTGCTAAAAATATACACTGACATTGTACTAATGACACTGGCAGCGAAGTGGTTAACATCAGGGGCAATCAAGAGGTTAAATGTGTTCCCCGTTTGTTTTCTATCTGTAAGTGGGACTGTGTGACCGGGGAAACACACAGATCAGTCTTCCTGCTTAGTAGGAAGACAGGTCTCAGCGTCATCCCCTGACAGAATGGAGATCTGCCTTGTTTACTTCGGCAGAACCCAGTTCTGTCTCTGCGGGCAACGATCGTGGGCGGCTGATATGCTCCCTCACTGGCCAATCGGAATGTTCACGCCCGCGGATGCTAATGCACGAATCGCCATACCGGTACGGTGATTTGCACAGCCGAGCCAACTTGCTGCAGTACATCTACGGCGAGTGGTCAGCAAGTGGTTAACCCACAAAGAAGAGCACATGTTACTATTATATAAAATGTACCAATCGCTCCCACTGTACAATCAGCGCTAATGGAGAGCTAAGTGTTGTTGGGCTTCAGTGGTATAGTGATATACCGCAGTCTCTGTCTAAGCAGCCATTTGTAAGAACATAGTGTATAAATGATAACACCATAAAGTTGTATTACAGTGAACAAATCCAGACAGGCACACACAGTAAACCAACAAAAAGGTGTCTAATAGAGCTAGGACAGTTCAACTAGTTGCAGGCAAGTGCCTGTAAAGTGCCAGACAGTCAGTCAGTTTTGAAAAATGGTTCTTTTAAGGGAATATCGTCCGCCACCATATAGGCTATCTTCCAAATAGAGAGATCCACCGCATGCAGAGTGCTCTTAAGACAAAATCTGCTTACCAGATACCCTGTATGAAACCGCTATGAAGTTTCATCTATTCATGCCATCTAACGGAGATATCCTGAAAAGTTCCTAGATCAGCCTCTGCTCCTTGGCTATACAAGAGTCGGCCCATACAGCTTGGTTTGTGGGGATTTTAGATGTTCTCTCTCTGTGCAAGATCCTCCGTGAAACAGACTCACGGTAGTGATGTTATGACCAAAGAAAAAACAGCTAACATAGCGTGACTCCGTAAACAATAATGTATTTATCCCTTAAAAATACACTTACAAGGCAACAAGATCAAACTGCAAAACACTGTTTGTAGTCAGAAGGCGTCTCACCCGGCCTGGACGTACGGTGCAAGATGTGTGTACTGTATCCTCCTCCTAGCCTGGAGCGCAGGCGACACTTCCTCGATTCCAAGCCTAGGAATCGAGGAAGTGTCGTCTGCGCTCCAGGCTAGGAGGAGGATACGGTATACACATCTTGCACCGTACGTCCAGGCCGGGTGAGACGCCTTCTGACTACAAACAGTGTTTTGCGGTGTTTTGCAGTTTGATCTTGTTGCCTTGTAAATGTATTTTTAAGGGATAAATAAATGATTGTTTACGGAGTCACGCTATGTTAGCTCTGTTTTTTCTTTGGTCATAACATCGCTACCGTGAGTCTGTTTCACGGAGGATCTTGCACAGAGAGAGAACATCTAAAATCCCCACAAACCAAGCTGTATGGGCCGACTCTTGTATAGCCAAGGAGCAGAGGCTGATCTAGGAACTTTTCAGGATATCTCCGTTAGATGGCATGAATAGATGAAACTTGATTCATAGCGGTTTCATACAGGGTATCTGGTAAGCAGATTTTGTCTTAAGAGCACTCTGCATGCGGTGGATCTCTCTATTTGGAAGATAGCTTATATGGTGGCGGGCGATATTCCCTTAAAAGAACCATTTTTCCAGACTGACTGACTGTTTATCTGGCACTTTACAGGCACTTGCCTGCAACTAGTTGAACTGTCCTAGCGCTATTAGACACCTTTTTGTTGGTTTACTGTGTGTGCCTGTCTGGATTTGTTCACTGTAATACAACTTTATGGTGTTATCATTTATACACAATGTTACTATTGTTCTTTTGTTACATACCTGAATGTCCAATCATTATGTATTGTCGACCACTGCATAATAATGCTTCTTTGACCTTCACATTGCCTGTATTAGCTTATGTCTACCACTGGTTTCTGATTCTACTACTATGGGTACCGATTCTACTACTAGGGGTACCTCTGCTACATTTACAGAATACACCTGTATCAAATATGCTTTTGACCCTTAATCCATGTCTACGTTACTAAAGGAAAACGCTCTCTAGTATTTGAATATTTCCAATTGCAGCAGTACAGAAGTGCAGTAGGACAAAAGTGCAATAGTTTTGAACAGTAGTTGGATACAGTAAGTTTAAATTATTTCTAGTTTCCTTCAAGTATTTTAAATTGCTTTTCTTAAATTATTTGCTTGTTAACATTGGTATTTTAGCTGTGTTATTATTGATTGTTAGCTAAGTGCTGTTGAGGTGTTGAATACTGGGTGTGGTCAATTAGCATATGTAATAGAGGTGGGCTGTTGACCAAATTGGTGCTTAATTAGTGTTGTATTTAAGAAGGGAAACAACTCTTGTAGAGTTTACTCTTGAGTTGCTCTTTCCAATTGCAGCAGTACAGAAGTGCAGTAGGACAAAAGTGCAATAGGTTTGAACAAACAGTAGTTTGAAAACAGCAGGAGTTTGGAGACAGCCGACTATTTGATTAGTGCCTGTGTTTGAATTTAAGTAAATCTCTCTTTAAAGATGTTAGGCATTCATTTTTTGTGGTGCTTTGTGGAAGCTGGGACGCTGTCCCATTTGTATGCAGGTTTCTAGTCTACGTGATGACATTGCATGTCTAAATTCCTTGGTTTTTGCTCTGCAGTCTGAGATCAGGAGGTTGTCTAAGCCAGTTTGTTGTGCTGAACTGCCCTGCAATAATCCACCTCTTCCTCAAAGACTGCGCGGGAGAAGGGCAGTGTGGACAACTTTTGGGTCTGGAAGAGTAAGGCCTGTGGACCATAAACATGTAGCTTTTGGTATGACACTGCATAACCCCTATAGTGTTCTTTCTGAGCTAGAAGCAGATACAAAGGCTGCAAACATAGCTGCTTGTGAGATTGGCAACCCTTCTCTGCACATGGAGGAGCTTGAGAAAAAAAAAGCAATTCCAAAAGTAATTGTTTTATCTGAGGCTGCTCACCAGGCAAGAGTTGTGGATAAGGCTCCTAAAAGGAGAAGTCCTCTTCTTGTTGGTGATTCAATTGTAAGAGGTGTTGCTATAGGAAATCATGTGGAAGTGTCAAAGGAAGTTAGGTGTTTGCCTGGTGCTACTGTTAGGAGAGATAAGAGGCGCATTGTAAGAATTGTCAAAAAAGCTAGCGAAGAGTGCAATGTTGATATTGTTGTGCACCTTGGCACAAATGATTTGTCCCAGAATGATGTGCATTCTGTGCAGAAGGATTTTCAGAATTTGGGCCAGGATCTTCAACAGTTAGGGTGTACTGTTACATTCTCAGAGGTCTTACCTGTGCATAATGGACAACACAAGAAAGTACTTCGTATAGCAGAGTTCAATGTTTGGTTAAAGAATTGGTGCAAAGCTGAAGGTTTTGGTTATGTTAGTCATGATGCTACCCGGTGGTCGGACATTGAACTTTACAAGAGAGATGGCCTGCATCCCCCACACAAGGGCACTGAGCTTCTTGGTATGGAATTTAGGAACTTCTTGGACATGCATTTAAACTAAAAAAATGGGGGCAGAGATGTCATTGTTGAGAGTTTCTGTCCCCAGCAGGTTTAAACAAATGTGAGAATTTGTGTTGGTAATGACTGGGCTGATGAGGTGGTCACTTCAGTTGAAGTTTCTGGTGGTAAAAAGAAAGCAGTTGAAAGTAGTGTTTGTCATGTCATGTGCACTAATGCCCGTAGTTTAGGCAACAAGCTTTGTGAACTGACCGCTATTATGTCTAGGGACAACTTGGACCTTGCTGCAATTACAGAGACCTGGTTCAAGGATTCAAGTGACTGGGAAATAACTATACCAGGGTACACACTATACAGGAAAGACAGAGTAGGGAAGAGGGGAGGTAGAGTTGCCATATATGTAAAAAATGGCATAAAACTAACATTAATTCAAAAGACAAATTAAATACTTTAAACCCTCTGGGTCTGCCTTCCAACCAGGGAGGGATCTTCCCTTAGAATTGGAATAGTATAGAGACTATTCCCCCCAGGCCAGAGTGAAGATTATGATAACTTGTTGACTGATGAGATAACTCAAATGGCAATGAAGGGAGAGGTTTTGATTATGGGTGACTTCAACATGCCTGACGTTAACTGGAATTCTTGTAATGGAAGCACTGAATGGGGTTTCTCTAAAACAGTTAGTAAAAAGCCCAACCCGAGGTGATCGTATTCTTGACCTAGTACTGACAAATGGGGATCAACTGTCTGATGTGGAGGTGGGGGAGAATTTGGGTTCTAGTAACCAATGTCTTTGGTTTGATATTAAAACAAGAACTGAAAAATCATATACAAAGAGAAAAGTTTTAGATTTTAAAAGGACAAATTTTGCTGAAATGGGGAAATTTCTAAAAAATGAACTGAAAGGTTGGAGTAAAATTACAGGAGAAAGTAATCAGTGGGCACTATTAAAGTCTACCATCGTGGAGGCAACTAGATTATAGGTCAGGCAAGTTAGTAAGAATAAATGGAAGAAAAAAACAATATGGTTCACCAAAGAGGTAAGTAGGATAGTAAAGGGAAAACAAATGGCATATAGAAGATTCAAGTAAACAGGAGGTGCAGCTGACAGAGAAAAGTATAAAAATAGACAAAAGGAGGCCAAACACATTATTGGTGCTGCAAAAGCACAGAAAGAGAAGGAAATTGCTAAGTCTATTAAGGAAGGAGATAAAACCTTTTTTGAGTACATTAGTGATAGAAGGAAAAAATGCAATGGGATAACTAAAATGAAAACTGGGCACAACACATATGTTGAGGGAGACCAGGATGTAGCACACCATTTAAACAATTACTTCTGTTCAGTCTTCTCAGAAACAGACTGCACTAATGATAACAAGTTAGGGAATCATATTGGTTCCAGTAATGATGGTTCATTTCTAGGATTTCTGGAGACCGAGGTAGCTGAGGAACTGGCTCGGTTAAAGCTTAAGAAATGGGCCCTGATGGTATTCATCTCAGAGTTCTAAGAGAACTTTGCGATATAGTTGTTGGACCATTAACAAATCTTTTAAATAAATCTCTTCTAACAGGAGAAGTTCCCCATGATTGGCGGATAGCTAATATTAAATCTGTAGGGGATTCAAACAGCGCAGTATATAAATAATAGAACAGCAGCTGAACACTAAAGGAAATTTATCCAAATCCTTCAATCAAAGTCCAAACATAAAAAAGTGCAGTGCTTAAATCTCAAACAAACAATCTCTTTCCAGTGCGTGGTCACCCAATGTGCTTCTGTGTTTCAGACAGAGACAAGTGTTGTAGTGCCAGATATCCTCCACCAGCCACACTAAATTCTCACCTTCCTCAATGGGCTCTCATTACAGGAGCCTAGAAGCGCATGATAAATGGCCAAATACAGGCGGTTTTCCAGAGACAGGAGGTAATCAATCTTTTCTTCACAAACCCCTTATGAACCATAACCATAATCTTTCGTAAGCGTCATATGTGGAAGGATCCTTGGGGTAGTAACTCCCGGCAGGTAATGAGTGACTCAGCTCCCCGGCACATGAAATAAAAATGCCACATCTAGTGCTCACTGCTTACTAGTACACTTTAATAGTAAAATCAAATGAGGGTACTCACATATAAAAACTGTAAAATGAAGCTCATGAAATACAAATAACTGTGGGCGCTCCTCCGAGACGTCCACACTATGGAGACAGCGGCGACTGCGGATGACGTCACTTCCCTATTCCGTACGCGTATCGTCCCACCGGAACTTCGTCAGCGAATGCTTTCTAATACCAATACCAAGTATTCCCCAAACACTTCTTTTCTAACTAA
>BLSH010066713.1:1644903-1669144 GCA_018402905.1 Glandirana rugosa | reverse complement strand
ACTGATGGATGACTGGCGGTGATCACTGATTGGTGACGGGTGACTGGCGGTGATCACTGATGGGTGACGGGTGGTGGTCAGTGATGGGTGATGGGTGACTGGCGGTGGTCAGTGATGGGTGACGGGTGACTGGCGGTGGTCAGTGACGGGTGACGGGTGACATGCCACGGTCACTGACGGGTGATGGGTGACAGGTGCTCTTTATGATGACAGTCTGAGGACAGGTGCACTTTATGATGACAGGTACACTTTATGAGAGCATATGTGGTGACTGTTAGGGTGACAGGTGCATTGGGGGGGGCAGGGGGGGTCAGTATCAGTGTGCTTGTACTGTGCAGATCAGTAACTCACTGATCCCAGCTCTTCTCTCCTCACACTGGACTCTGTGTGAGGAGAGAAGAGCTGGTAACAGTGAGTTACCGCTCTGTTTACATTGGATGTGATCGGCTGTGAAGTAGATCACAGCCGATCACAAGGTATCAGCCGCCGGCCGGCGGCTGATACCTGTGTCGGTGACAGGCCGTGTTCCACAGGAACACGCCGCCACTGACACGCACGCGCGGCGCGCTCCCGATCGCGCGCACGCGCCGTGCGAACGGCGGGCGTGCCGTTTGTGATCAGCTGTGACTTCGTCACAGCCGATCACGTGGTGAACAGCCATAACCAATGGCTGTTCACCCCTGTCGGTGTAGCGGCGTGTCCTGCGGACACGCCGACACCGACAGAGCCGGGATGCGCGCGCCCGATCGCGCGCAATCCCGGCTTAAAGGGAGGACGTCATATGACGTCCACCCGCTGGAAGAGCAGGACCGCTCCGCCGTCATTTGACGGTGGGCGGTCCTGAGGTGGTTAATAAACCTCTCCAGAACTTTGCCAAAGAGGCATTCCCCTTCAAAACACATGCATTCTGTTTCCTACAGGGGAGCTCAGTTTAGCAGCAATTAAGCCATAGCAATCGACTTGTGCACTGACATAAGCACCAAACGAGAAAGTTGCTGAGATGATCTCAAAGCCTATCAATGCAGACGTGCATTCAGGAAAGAGCGCCAAGTGTTGTCTGGCCAATGAACTGGACCAAAAGAATCCAGGTGTTTTTGCTATACGCTTTGCCCATACCAGCAAAGCCTAGCAGATCCCCATGAATACAATGGTAGGTTGCCTGGCCATACTAGCAAAGATAAAGGACATCTTATAAAGGGATTCAATTTTTTTGTCCACATGGTCCTTAAACACTGGCACATCATATACCAGTACAGTAAAGGGCTTATTGGTTGTAAACCTTTACATATACCCAGTGAAGTGATTAGTCTGAGGTGATACAGATGAAAAATTCCTCCTGCATAAGTTGTACCTGTTTATCTGGAGAGTCTTCCTTCCTGTATATTTGTTAAAAGAGCAGAATGTATACAGATTGTCTAAGCTTTCAAAAACAGTGGGCACTGAACTGAAGTTAAAGTGATTGTAACAGCTTTTTTTTTTTTCTTTAAACAAACATGTCATACTATCCTCCTTTGTGCAAGGGTTTTGCACAGTGGCCCCGATCCTCCTCTTCTGGGGTCCCTCCGTGGCGCTCCTGGCTCCTCCCCACATCGAGTGCCCCCACGGGGAAGTGCTTCCTTGGGGAACACTCGTGCGGGAGCGCTCCAGAGTCCTGCTGCTGCGTTCATTGACACGGACAGGAGGACTCAGCCCTAGCTCCCACGTCATTGGATTTGATTGACAGCAGTGGGAGCCAATGGCTGCGCTGCTTTCAAAGTATTCAATCAGGACCAGAGACACCGGCTGGAATGGGTGTGCTCATCCCGGCGCTGGAAAGACCGGGCTCAGGAAAGTAAAAGGGGGGCGCTGGCGCACTACAGGAGGTTTTTCACCTTAATGCATAGAATGCATTAAGGTGAAAAACCTCAAGGGTTTACAACCACTTTAAACTCAGTGTGGCGATCTGACTGGAGGAAAAGGACAACCCCTCATTCACATAGCACACAGGAACAGAGCTGAGGCTGTCAATCACGGGCTGTGTGCTGGAGCTCCCTTCCCTGTCATCTTTTTACTCTTTGAGGTCAGAAAAACTTGCCAGAAGTGACTCAAGCAGATAGAGGCACAAGGCAGCAGATAGACGTGCTCTGGATTGCAAAGTGTACATCCTATAGAGAGATATGCTTTGTTGATATTGCATGTCAGAGGTTTACAACCACAAAGTAAAACACTGCAGGTTCCACAATAGGGGCCGCCCACTTTTTGATGCAAGTGCCTTCCCCATTCGGTATGAAAAACCTTATCCGGATGGGCTCAGTCCCTGTATAGATCCTCTTCAGAATGGGGATGCAATGGAAAGGAATTGGTTGGTTGGGGCGCTTTCCGAAGACCCAAAACCTAATGCCTTGCGCTCAAAGTTTCAACAGTGACCATTTTAAGCTCATATAGACACCTCTGCGAGAACGCTCACTGTCCAGATGGAGGCACATAAGAGGCCTGGGTGTCCTCAAAGGATTTGTCTGTCTCAGAGTAGTCTGGTTCCTTAGAACCTCCCTCTTTCACACCCAAGAAAGGGTGGTGGGGGAGGGTCACAAAGTAGCTACTGTGGAGACAAAGACCTAGACCTCTTACAAATTATCTCTCCGCAAAGCCCTACTGATATCTGCCAGCTTTAACACAGTGGAAAAGGCAGTTGAGAATTCCTCCATGGACAAGAAGGTACCTGGAGACAGAGCTCCTGAAGATGAGAAGCCGATGTTGCCAGAGAGCCAGATTTCGTTTTCTGCTGCATATGCAGTTGTGTTCAAAATAATAGCAGTGTGTTTAAAAAAGTGACTAAAGCTCAAAATCCTTCTAATAGCTTTTATTTCCATACACACAAATGCATTGGGAACACTACACAGTCTATTCCAAATCAAAACATGAAGAAAAATATCAAATTTGTGTTGTTCCTCTAAAAAAAAAAAAAAAAAAAATTGAAGAAAAGTGAATATTAGACTATTCAAAAAAATAGTAGTGTGTGTTCTTCTTTACAAACTCAAACATTTACTATATAAACCGAAAAATTGTTTAAGATTTTGCTTTCCTTTGAATCACTAAACTAATATTTAATTGTATAACCACTGTTTCTGCGAACTACTGTACATCTGCATTGCATGGAGTCAACCAACTTCTGGCACCTGTGAACAGGTATTCCAGCCCAGGATGCTTGGTCTACATTCCACAGTTCTTCTCTATTTCTTGGTTTTGCCTCAAACTGCATTTTTGATGTCACCCCACGAGTTTTCTATTGGATTAAGATCCGGGGATTGGGCTGGCCACTCCATAACGTCAATCCTGTTGGTCTGGAACCAAGATGTTACATGTTTACTGCTGTGTTTGGGGTCGTTGTCTTGTTGGAACACCCATTTTAAGGGCATTTCCTCTTCAGCATAAGGCAGCATGACCTCTTCAAGTATTCTGATGTATTCAAACTGATCCATGATCCCTGGTATGCGATAAACAGGCCCAACACCGTAGTAAGAGAAACATCCCCATATCATGATGCTTGCGCCACCATGCTTGACAGTGTACTATGGCTTGAATTCAGAGTTTGGGGGTCGTCTGACAAACTGTCTCCGGCCACTAGACCCAAAAAGAATAATATTACTTTCATCAGTCCACAAAATGTTGCGCCATTTCTCTTTAGGCCAGTCAATGTGCTCCTTGGCAAATTGTAACCTCTTCAGCGTGTCTTTTTTTCAACAGTGGGACTTTGCGGAGGCTTCTTGCAGATAGCTAGGCTTCACATAGGCGTATTCTAATTGTAACAGTACTCACAGGTAACTTTAGACCTTCTTTGATCTTCCTGGAGCTGATTGTTGGCTGAGTCCTTGCCATTTTGGCTATTCTTTTATCCATTCGAATGGTAGTTTTTCGCTTTCTTCCACATCTTTCAGGTTTTGGATGCCATTTTAAAGCATTTGCGATTTTAGCTGAGCAGACAATCATTTTCTGCACTTCTTTATAGGTTTTCCCCTCTCCAATTAACTTTTTAAACAAGGTACGCTGTTCTTCTGAACAATGTCTGGAACAACCCATTTTCCTCAGAATTTCAGAGAGAAATGCACTGTAACCAGCATGTACAACATTTGCTGCCTTCCTTCCTTAAATAAGGGCAATAATTGCCACCTGTTTTTCAAAGAATGAATGACCTCACTAATTGAACTCCACACTGCTATTATTTTGAACGTGCCCCTTTCAATTAGTGATTCAATTTCACAGAATCAGCAGCATGCATGTCATGACTGTTGGGTCTGTTGGATTTCTATTACTCTACTACACCTGCTAATAAATTATTTGCCATGTAGAAAAAGGGATTTTATTAAAACTTACCTTAAAATCCTTTTCTCTGACTTCACTGACAGACGCAGCCCTTCATAGACAAGTGGGGTTATATGCACATCCTACCAGGAGTTGACTAGGCAAATAGAAAAAAAAGCAAGCTGACCCCTCCCAGGGGGGCATCCTCACTCTCATATATAACCCCCCTGCTCTGCTTAGCATATCAGTTCGTAACAAGCCGAACAAACGCAACACAGAGGGGTGGGTGCTGCATCTGTCAGTGAATTCAGAGAAAAGGATTTTATGGTAAGTTTTAATAAAATCCCTTTTTCTCTTACGTTCACTGACAGACGCAGACCTTCATAGACAAGTGGGGATGTCCCAAAGCTGTGTCAGTCAAGAGGGGTGGGTAAGCAACAACAAATGTACCCAACAGAATCCTCTCAGGAGGCGCCAGCCGCGCCTACACCGCCGCCTGTAACACGTTACGGCCAAAAGCAGCATCTGCAGATGCTGACACATCAACTTTGTAAAACTTAGTAAACGTGTGCACCGAGGCCCAAGTAGCTGCCTTGCACACCTGTGACACCGAAGCTTGGTGTCCGAAAACCCAGGAAGTGCTAACTGCCCTGGTGGAATGAGCCGCGACTGGAAAGGAGGGACTTTGCCCCGAACAGTATACGCATGGGTCACGGTCTGTCGGATCCAACGGGAAACAGACGACGAGGCCGCCAACCCCGTGTGCGGTCCATCCCTCAGCACAAACAACGCATCAGACTTCCGAAGGGAAGCTGTAGCTGCCAAATACACCCGTAAAGCCCTCACGACATCCAAAGAAAGTAATTCAAACTCCTTGGGATGCGACGGGTGCGGACATAATGAAGGAAGAACTCAATATCCTCGTTTATGTGGAAAGAAGAGACCACCTTAAGTAGAAAACGAAGGGGAAGGTCGCAAGACCGCCTTGTCCCTATGAAGGACCAAGTAGGAAGACTTGCAGGATAACGCTGCCAGCTCAGATACTCAAGTACTCAATGCCAATTTGTTATCCAGGCCTTGCTGCAAAAAAAAAAAAAAAAAAAAAAAAAAAAAAAAAAAAAAAAAACAGGACCCGGGACACAACGTAAGAGCGAGGGTTCCAACCCCCGCCTCACACCAGGCAATGTAGGCCTTCCAGGTGCGATGATAAATCTCGCGCGAAGAACACTTGCACGCTTAAAGCATAGTAGGGATCACGGAGTCAGAGACACCCCTATCCCTCAACACCTGGGACTCAATAGCCATGCCGTCAAACCCAGCGAGGGTAAAGCAGGGTGCAGAATTGGTCCCTGTGACAGGAGATCTTCTCGCAGCGGAAGACGCCAGGGAACATCTGTCACCATCCGCACCACATCGGCGTACCAAGGGCACCAAGGCCAATCCAGAGCTACCAGGATTGTCGGAATCCCTTCCGCTTCTAACCTGCGCAGTAGCCGAGGTCGAAGCTGGATGGGAGGGAAAGCGTACAGGAGCCGATACGTACCCCAAGGCGCTACCAACGCGTCTGTGGCGGCCGCCAACGGACCCCTTGTTCTGCACCTTGTGATTGAACCTGGACGCCATGAGGTCCACGTTTGGCGTGCCCCATTTGTGGCAAATCTGGTGGAACACCTTTGGATGTAGGGACCATTCCCCTGATCCAGTAACTGGCGACAGAAAGTCCGCCTGCCAATTCTCCATGCCCGGAATGTAAATGGCGGAAATTGCAGGCACAAAGTTCTGCCCATCGCAGAATGAGAGCCGCTCTCGCCCGCAACCGCTGCCAAGCTCCTTGTTCTGCCCTGATGGTTCACAGACGCCACTGCCGCGGCGTTGTCCGACTGAACCCGAACCAGGAGGCCGCGCAGCCTTACTGTCCAGTGGAAGAGGCAGAGCCTGAGAAGGACTTCCCAAACATTAGAGCCGGGGCCCGAAGCCACCAGTCTAACAATCCTCTGGCCTAATGATCCAATCTAATCAGCTGGTTCAGGGACAGCAGAGACTTGTGACAGAATCGCTCGCTGTAGGAGCAGAGTGTGACACTGGGCGTAAGGTATCGCCTCGAAGGCTGAAACCATGAGCCCCAACACCCACATACAGACCGGTAAGGACGACCACTGGCGTGACAGCAGGGTTCGCACTGCTGCTTGCAGTGTCAGCGACTTGGCCGGAGGTGAGAACACCTTCGCCTGCTCCGTGTCCAGAATCAGCCCCAGATATTCCAGGCAACAGGACGGGGTCAACGTCAACTTCTGCAGGTTGATCAACCAGCCGAAGACTGATAACAAGGCCATGGAGATAGCCACGTTCTCCTCCAGAGCCGAAGCAGACTCCGCTCCCAGGAGTAAATCGTCGAGGTATGCCACCACAGCCATACCTCTCTGCCTCAATAGCGCCATCACCGGAGCCACCAGCTTGGTGAAAACCCGAGGAGCCGAGGTCAGACCGAAGGGAAGTGCCACAAATTGGTAATGTAGATCTCCCACCACAAAGCGTATGAAGCGCTGGTGCCGGAGACCAATGCGAACATGGAGGTACGCGCCCTTGATATCCAGAGACGCCGTGAAGTCCCCTTGTGCAGGGCGGCCACGACCGGACAGATTCCATCCTGAAATCTCGCGCCTTCACAAAGTGGTTCAGCGCTTCCAAGTTCAGAACCGGCCTGACTCCACCCTTTTTGGGTACCACAAAAAGATTTGAATAGAAGCCGCGGAACCTTTTCAGCGGATGTACCGGTACAATTACCCCTTGTTCGGGGAGCATCTGAACAGCCTCCAGGAGAGCCTCCCAACGCCCTTGAGGGAGTTTTAAATTTGATGGGAAGAACCTGTCTGGGGATAGAGTGCTGAAATCTATCCTGTACCCGGAGGACACCACTTCCTGCACCCACCGGTCGGAAAAGCGGGCAGTCCACCTGTCTGCGAACCCCAGAAGTTGGGTGGGGGCAACCCATCATGCTGAGGAGGACTCATCCTCCCAGTCTTTTCGCTCTTGCGCTGCCAGGGCCGTTTACCGGACCCGAGGCAGACTTGCCGGGCCTTGAACCCTTGCCCGATGCACGGGGCGCACGAAAAAACTTCTACTGACCCGAAGGAGCAGGGCCCTGCTTACGGCAGAACTTCCGCCGATTGGGCTCCAGAAGGAAAGTACTCTTCCCTCCAGTGAAATCCTTAATGATTTCATCCAACTGCGGCCCAAAGAGCCGACCGCCCTGAAATGGGAGATCCGTGAGGCCCTTTTTAGACGCGTGATCACCCGATCAACAGCGTAACCACAGCACCCGTCCGATGAGGACTGCGAAAACAGACATTTTAGACAACATGGGAAGCAGGCCCAAAGCTGTGTCACACAGGTACCGAAGACCCTGTTAACAGATGGTCTGCTCGCTGTGACGCCCCAAACGAGCTCCCGGAGCTCAATTCATTGTGCAACGCGGTTGCACCCTCGGTAAGGGAATGCGCTGCCATGTCTGACGCCAGAGCTGGACACATGGCTGACCCCGCCAACAAGAACAATGCCTTGGCCACAACCTCCGTCCGTCTTCGGCCGGAGCCTTAAAAGGTGGAGACCCCTCCAAGGGGATGGTCGTCGCCGTATTCAGGCGTTCCACCGAAGGGTCCACTGCGGGGGACGCCCATTTCCTCAGAATTCTGTCCCCAAAGGGATAGCACACAGAGAAACTTTTGGGCAGTGAAAAGGAATTGTGCGGACGCTGCCATTCCTGAACCACAAACTGTTCACCTTAGGGGTCCGAGGCGGCGCAAAAGACTCACAACGTAGGCAGTCTCCTGCGACTCCCTAACCTGGTCCGGCCGTGATACTCACGGATGTCGGAGATCAGGGGGGCCACCAACGCCTTTTCGCGCCCACTGGGGCCCCCCTGGTCCTCCTCACCCACCGAGGGCTTCCAGTACATCATCTGGGAGCTCTACGGGGGTCCCTGTGACCACCACGCCCCCTTCCGGTACCGATTCCTCCCCTGAAAAGGGGGGGTGGACGCTTCCTCGGCACCCCCTTGGCACGGCTTGGTACCCCCCGGGCAAAAAACTATCACAGAATGGATATTTGCAGTGGAACCAGGAGGTCCCAGCGCAGCTTGCGCTTCCACGGGCCCCTCCGGATAAGAACTCGCATGTTCAGCCACCGGAATACATCGGAGGCCTACAGGCCATGTCACCCCCACAATGCGACCCCACCAATTGCCCCTCAGAGCGACCGGGATACGCCCAGGAGGTCTCTGCACCACCGCCACCAACACCACAGGGAAAAAACAGCTTATACTTGCTGTGTTTGAATGCCCTGTAACCACTGCCAATGCTGTCCACCACTGCCAAGCCGACTGCCGCTCTGTAAGTACCGCTAAGCAGGAAAGAAAACGGTGCTGAACGCACGGTTTCTATTCGGCAAGCACACCAAACATGGCCGCCGAGCGGTCTCAAGAGGCCAAAAAGCCCATGGCAAAATGGCTGCCGAACGGCCACACGACACCAAAACACCCTTACAAAAGGTCGCGGCTACGGTAAAATGGCAGCCAATCGTGGCCCAGGCAAAATGGCGGCGATACGCACAATGGCGGGGAAACACCGCATGGCGGTGTAACAATCGCGGGGGGTGCGGCGCGGGGGGAGGGGGTGGAGGGGGGTGAGAACAGGGCAGTGAAACCCGGACCCTCGTACCCTCCACCGGAGAACGGCACTGCTAGTCCCCCTCCGCACCCGAGGTGGGGAGGGGGATGTCACTCGCCACTCTCGACGGGCGCAGCAGGTAGCCATCCGGTTACAGACTTTCCTCCCAGCTGGCGGAGAGGGACTGCTGCAGGCCAAGGGCCCCTGGACGGAAGCAAAGTCCAGTCACTGGGCACAAGTGGGGATCACCCACTGGCCACCCGCACGGAACGGACACGATGCGGCGGACCCCACCAAGGCTAAGGATTAGCTCGCACCGGTCAGCCGCGCTGGGGAAAGTTCAGGATACTAGATATCCTCTATGCCCCAGCTGGCTTCTTGATAGCAGTCTTCATCAGATAGCTTGAGAAAACAAAAAAGCGGTAGCAAAAAAGGTGAACCGCAAATCCCATAAGGGAGCCAGGTCTAACTCCTTGCATAAAAAACTGATATGCTAAGCAGAGCAGGGGGTTTTTATGTGAGAAAGGACAGCCCCTGGGAGGGGTCAGCTTGCATTTTTTCTATTTGCCTAGTCAACTCCTGGTAGGATGTGCATACAACCCCACTTGTCTATGAAGGGCTGCGTTTGTCAGTGAATGTAAGAGAAATATAATTTCTACCAAAAACATTGATTGCTCAGGGTAGTGATGTCTGACTTTTATTATTTTGAACACAACTGTATGCATTTGTGGAAAATGTGAAATAAAAGCCCTTAGTCCACCTAGTCCTGATCTCCCCAGTGCCAGAACCGCCATGCTTGCAGGGCCCACAAAGGGGTGCAATACTCACAATCGTGAGCACTAAACAATAAGAGGGGGAGGACTAGCCTCTCTGTGTCCAAACACCTGGAGGCTTCAGGGTCCCCAGGTGTGTCCTATGCTGTAGAAGTCCAGTAATATAAGTCCTGTTCTGTTGGTGTCCTCTCTGGAAAAGGGTTGATTCCTAAAAAGTGGCATGCCCTCTGCAGTCTCCTGGACGAGCCTGCACAGTAGCAGTACACAGACAAGCCAGGAAAAGGAATCAGTGTGACTAAAAGGACGGAGTACGTGTGTACTCGCTCTCAAACCCTGTTCGATGTGTGCATAAGACACAGGACGGGGCTTGGCCTGGTCCCCTGCTCCCTCCCCACTGGCTTAGATTGACCGCAGAACAACTTTATCACATTTTTTTTCCTGAAAAACTAATAAAATTACATTTGTGTGGCCTAAATATAACTTTAGTATATTTTTGACTGAAATGTTGCTCTTGATAAACGGTTGCACTAATATCGTGGTGCATACAAGACTGAAACTATCACTATTTTATGGTTTAGGATCTCTGGTTTTTGTGGTTAGTAATCTTCAGACCTAAAATAATTTTTCAAGCATGTGTGCAAAAACGCAAAGAATAGGTTAAGCAGGAAAAAAAACATGAATGCTACACATTCAAGTATGTCAACTCAAATGCATTCACTGCCTGTCAATGTATGCTAAACGCAATGCAAGTGGCGTGAATTGGCCTTTAAAGGTAAAATGTACTTTGCTCATTTAGGGAAAAGCAACAAGTTAAATTCAAAGCCAGCCCCAGAAGCATCCTACACTTCCCTTACATTTACTTCTTCACAGTTACATGCGCCATCAAAAGCAAAGAAAAGAAGCCCTCCGTGTAAGCGCCAAGCAGAACCCAGTTGAACTTACAGAGCGTCATGGACTCACTCCATGCCTCGATATGACAGCGCTGGTGGCTGAGCAGCCAAATGGCAAGTACCACCACTGTCACATGGGAAGGAGGAGGGTGAGTAACATGATCCATTAAGACAAGTACCACCAAATAGTTAAAGTGACTAACAAGAAACAGATAATACCAAGAAAACAGACACTATGATTACAAGAAGATTCCATCAATCATTAAGTTATAATTACAAATGTTTGCTTACCACTACCATACGGGAAAGCAGGCGTTGATCTTCCATCATACCCAGACGAGTGACCACTAAAAAAAAACAAGCGAATGATCAATACAGATACATCTTATGTCTGGCATACAGCATTGTGTTCAAATCCAGCAATGAGCACAACAAAAAGCACACAGTAGAGTGTTGTGTGTGTTTTAATTAACGCTTAAGATAAGAGCTTTATTGAAAAGCTTCCAAGTTCCCTTCCTAGATTTAGGCGGCCAATGGACTATTCATAATGTGTGTCTACAAGGTGGCAATGCACTTCATCTTTCCTGACAGTGCTAACAACCCACTCTCTTAAATGCGTGCTTGAGTCTCAGGATTAGAAGTAGTTTCTGTAGCAGCATTGTGGCATGCATTGGATCATGGATGTTATTTAGAGTGTTGTAAACGTGTACCAGCCCCGTGACATCCCTCACCTCTAACTGAAATGCCAGGAAAGTACAGTGGGGCAGGCAACCTTCTACTCCATTAGCCTTATGCCCAAATCACTTGCTCTTCCCCATCTATAATATGGCTCCATATTGACGAATGTTGAAATATATAGTTCTGAAATGGCTCCTTTCATCATTGCCTTGTGACATAAGCTACAATCAATGTACTCTCACAAGGAGAGGATGACACACAGTAGTACTTGAAGTGGTCTTCTGCTAGGAAAAAAAAAAAGGTACATGGTAATACAATTCAAAGCCATTATCCACAATTGGGATAACCCAGGTTCTTAACAAAACTGGAGCCAATACCCTTGGTAAACACTCTTGGGGCCATAAGGAGGCCGAAAGGCAATGGCACAAACTAATAGTAGCAATCAGAAATTTTTGGCAAGGCTGGAAAATTGTGATTTGAAGGTAGGCATCCTTGATATCCACCAACACCAGAAAGCACCCATTATGGAGCAAAGCAATCACCGACTGGGTGGAGTCCCTATGGAATTTCTGTACTTTTAGGAACTTGCGGAAATCTTTGAGGTCCAGAATAGGCCTGACATCTCTGCCTAGCCTAGGAACTGTGGACATGTTCGAATAGAAGCCATAAGACAACTCCTCATAAGTGACCCCTTGAGACAGCAGTCTTTCCAGGGTTGTAAAGAAAACTGCAACTTTTTTGAGGATCCAAAAACACTCTTAAGCACATAAAGCGTGGAGGGGGAAAGTTGCAAAACTCCAGCGTGTAGCCTCTGGAAACCATACTGCAGACTTATCTGAAATTTCCTGAGTTTAAATGGCTGCGAAGGCCAAAAACACTTCCTCTCATCTGGGCGAGTGGGGGCACTCCTTCAGAACTGGAGGACTGGGGCCAATTATTTTTATGGAACTAGGGTGTAGCCTGCTTACAAAAGAAACTCTTGTTGGATTAAGAAGGAGTCAGCAATTCTTGACCTGTTACCTCCTTTAGGTGTTAGAGCGTGTTTTTACCCACAGTTACCTTGTGGATGAAGGCATCTCCACTGTTGGTCAAAACAAGTGTTCACCCTTCCTATTTGCGCTGACCAACACTTGAGCCATAAGATCCTTCTCATTTTGACTAAGCTTACAACCTACCAGATATGGAGGACACCTTAAAGAGGGCCTTCAACCTCATATCTGTGGAGTCTTTAAAGATCAAGACCTTATCCACTAGGATGGTCAGGGTGGTATTCAAGTAGGAAATAACTGGGTCAGCAGTCAGAGAAGCCTATTTTTTTTTGAATGCCTCCTCCATGGGGTACTGGCAAGCATAAAGCTTTGGTGGTGAAAGCCCTTCTCCAGGTGAGACAAATAAGAATATATCACTTTTTATAAGTGACAGTGCAGTGGAACAGACTAAGGATTCCAGCAGTGGTAATTTATGGTTAGCGCATACCACATCCCCTGGGATGTCCACCATGGTCTTCTGTGTTTGAGACCACCCCCCCTGGACCTTGATATTCCTCCCAAGAGGACTTGTCCATATGGGATGTCTGATCCTTAATAGCTTGCACCCACCCCCTTCATGAAGAATATCCTCGGATTCCTCATCCTCCGACAAAAGGGGAGCAGGGAGAATGAGAGTAAACATGTTTGCATTCCAGGCCTTCAGAAAATTCCTCCCTGGAAACAGAGTGGAAGATTGTGCCCCTGAACTAGTGGGATTACTAGATAAGGGCAGGGTGTCAGAATTAAGCCGACCCTTTGAGAAAGCATTGAAGGGCAAACTATGGCAGAGGTTGTCTGTACTATATTGAAAGATTTGGAAGCCCACCCAATCATCCATGTCCTTGCCTGCGTGAGGCTATGGCTTACTGAGGGTTACATCAGCCTATAAACCCCCAGAAGAAAAACAGCCCCTAAGAAGAGTGTCAGCCCAGCCACCCCCAGTAGCCTGACAAGCGTCCCAGTACTTGTGATAACCTGTGAGAACTGGCAGGGATGAAGGTAGAAGAGCTGTGTCCGGCTATCTCCCAGCACAGCACAATCTGATCACCCACAGAGAGTAGGCTCAGGCAGCTCAAAATGTGCCTACAACAGACTTAAAATGGCATGTCAGACTGTCCCCCTTGAGCTCTGACAAAGCTGCTGCAGCCTCATACAGCAAAAAACTGTCCAGAAGTCCCAATGCACCAAAACAGTCAGAGAACGGCCACTTGCTCCACTATACAGATGCACTCACCATTCCAACTGCAGTCTTCACCCATTAAGCAGGCATACAAAGCCTTCAGGGACTTGACTTTCATCCAAAAGTATAATTGCCTTGGACCTGTAGAGCACCCTGCCAGTGAGGTTACTAGGTACACTGTACACCTGAGATCACTGCCCTCTGGATTCAATGCTGACCAGCAGACATTACATGCTGTCCCAGGCCTTGATGTAAGGGGTCTGGGTACAATTAACCTTGGCTGTAGCGACCGGATAAGGTCCACCTCTGCCCCATTAGGGGTGTAAGGAACAGGCAAGAAGTAATGGGAACAGAGCAGAGCAAAAGGATTCCCAGAGAGATCCAGGGAAGTATGTCCACACCTTCAAACTCCAGCACAAAACTGAGCTGAACACAAAAGGAGCTGGGAGAAGTTATGCCTGGGTGGGATTCCTGCCTTTT
The DNA here is from genome assembly GCA_018402905.1 of Glandirana rugosa. Classification (NCBI taxonomy): domain Eukaryota; kingdom Metazoa; phylum Chordata; class Amphibia; order Anura; family Ranidae; genus Glandirana; species Glandirana rugosa. Next base: position 1,655,173 of record BLSH010066713.1, on the reverse strand, counting down.
TTGGACAATGTCCATTCACCTGAAGATGGCAGCATAACCCAAGTAGTCATGAATATTGATTTCTGTGAGTCTTGTAATGTACGAAGAAATAAAATTTTTAACATGCCTGAAGCATATCCCTAATCACAAATCCTGGAATCCCCCGTTACAGCATGATATACTGTGCAGTGTGTGTGTTTTTTAAACATTATGCAGCAAAATACCTTATTTTAAGGTGGATGATGCGGAGAACCACAACAGAATAAACAATCTTCGCACTGTGGGATTAGCAGGAGTGTAGGGTCCTAACCCCACAATATTTGTGGAAGATCTGTTGCGCACACTGCTACCAAATGCCCAGTTCTCCCCATACTATACTGTGTAAAGAGCACACCTTGTGCCGTCGAAGCCTGGGCCTGTGGGGTCTTCCCCAAGTACCTTTATTCCCAATCAACTTAACTTCCGGGATAGAGATGAGGTACTTTGTGCAGCTAGAATACAGGGAGAAGTGCGTTATCAAAATAGTAACCTGCTCATTTTCCCGGATTATTCCCTCGAAACACAGAAGCTCAGAAAACCTTTAGATCCAGTGAAGGCGAAGTTGCAAGCCTGCAACATTTGGCACAGTGTCCCATTTCCTGCTCATCTCTGGGTCCAGGATGGAGAAATGTTGGGAGTAATGTTCTGTTCTAATTTTCTTTGGTTTGCTGCAGTTTGTGCTTTATGCTCCAGTTTATAACCTATACATTCGTTTAAAGTCACGCTTCTCACAAATTGCTGATTTTTGCTGTTAAAGCTGTGTCTCTCTCATCCGGATTGGTCTGCTTGATATTAATGGCATATGTTATATGGTTACTGGCCCCTTTATATATAACAGACTATCCATGGCTCAGATCAATGTAATCTCATGGAACGTCCAGGGTCTTAATTTGGCGGTAAAAAGATCTCTGGTATTCAAATTTCACAGTAAGTACAACCCACATATCTGTATAATGCAGGAGACTCATCTCCAGGGCTCAAAGGTGGGGAGTCTCCGTCATCCCTGGATTGGTACGTATTTCCATGCAACATATTCTAACTACGCCCGGGGAGTAGTAGTATTTTAATACAAAGATCCTTGCCTCTTCGGGTACTGGATGTGCGCACGGATCCAGATAGGAGATACATCATATTTCATGCCTAATCTTTGACAAAAATGTGGTCTTGGTGGGATTATATCTACAACCCCCAGCATCAGTTCCTCTTTTGAATGATATTATGCAAATAGGCTATGATACCTCTGAAATCTTTTTGTTGGAAGATTACAATATGGTTTCTAGCATTAAGTTGGATAGACTGGGGGGGTTCCCCGGGGGACGTTCGCTCCCTAGTGCAGTGGGCCTTTACATATGCCCTGGTGGATGTCTGCAGATGTATGTATCCCGATGCTAGGGAGTACACGTCATTCAATTACTTACAAGACTGTCACGCATAGACTTTCCCGTTTGCCCTGGCACTGGAACCCCTGGCTATTTCAATCAGGGAATCTTCCGAGGTCAACAGCTTGCAGATGGGACGCTTGGAGGAGAAATTGTCCTTGTATGCGGATAATGCTCTGCTTGATCTTAATGACGCAAGTCTGTCGCTTTTGGCAACCCTGTGGATTTTTGATGGGTTTGGGTCATTCTTGGGTAGAAGGATCAATTGGTCTAAATCTACTCTTTTTCTAATCGATCAAGGGGCCACCCACCCTCCACCACCCCCGCCTAGCCAAATCTACCCCGGACTTGACACAGAGGATGGGGTGCCTGGCGCTACCCAATTTTCGCGTCTATTTTTTGGGCTGCATATTGGTAGTTCCAGAGCTCCAGATCCAATGCGACCACATGTTTGGAGGCGGCTTCACTGGTTTCCTTAATGGATCTTCGCAACTTAGTTTAGTTTATAGGGGCCCGCAAGCTTACCCTTCTAAACCCAGACCAACGCGTACCACCTGGGGCATATGGAAGGCTGCGACACTGCGTTTCCTTGGACCAGTACAGATCCAACCCACCCAGCCTCTCTGGGGTAACCCTTGTCTCCTTCATTTTCATATTGTCCCTGATCCTCAGCTTTGGGCACGATATGGGGTTATAACTGTGGGGGACATTATGCTCAATGGTACCCTACTGAGCTTCGCACAGCTGGCTCGGAAATGCAGCCTGCCTGGCTGGATGCAGTTTTGGTACTTCCAGCTGCGTCATGCAGCGAGGTCCCAGTTTCCTCAGCCTCCTACCCTTAAAACTGACCCTATAGAGGAACTCTTGACCCCTGGGGAATTGAACAAGCCATTGTCCACTCTCTATAGCTCTCTCCTCTGTACAGGGTCAACTAAGATGGAAAAACTGTGGAAATACTGGCAGGGGGATATTCCCTCCTTACACAGAGAGACGTGGAAGGAGCGTTTGGAGCAGGGTCCTAGACTGGTTATCTCCTCCAGAGATAAACTAATACAGGTTAAATGTCTTTAACGGATGTATTATACCCACTTGAGGCTTCAAAGGATGTTCTCTGAAGGAGACCCCATCTGTCCCAGATGTAAACTCCAATCAGGCTTGTACATGCATATGTTCTGGGAATGCCCCTCTATAGTGTTATATTGGCAGACCATCTTTGCTGAAATAAATCTTAGACTGCAAACTAACCTAACACCCACCCTTTCTCTAGCCTTGCTGTGAGTCCCTGATGATGAGCAGCGCTTTCACGACTCCAAGCTGCTAATATCTTACCTCCTGTATTATGCCAAAAAGGTAAGATTGCTAAAATGGGTCTCCCCGAAACCACCTGATGTGACTACATGGGAGAATATGGTAAATGCGGCTCTTCCTCTGTATAAAATAACCTATTCAAACAGGGGATGTTCTTGAAAATTTGAAAAAGTACGGTCCTCCTGGACTTTGACTATTGCTATCAAGTATGGTGGGTCATTGGTTGCCTAGGGACCTTCTTACCAGAAAGTAAGATTTTTCCACTGATATTTTGCTGTGTAACTCTTCTTTAAGTTTTAAAGAGGAAGTAAACCCTTATGGGGTTTACTTCCTCTATATTTTCCTGCAAAGTATAAACATAATGGGCTATTATGCATCGCATAGTAGCCCATTGTGTCACTTACCTGCAAACGAACCTGCGACATCCCCTGTGCAGGCAGCGTCCATCTTCAGCCCCTCTTCCTTCCGGGGCCGCGACTCCGGCTCAGTGACTGGCTGGAGTCGCATGCATGCGGGAGATGCAAGTCACGGCACAATCTCAATGAAGTAACGGCACGGAGGCCATTTCTTCACTGCGCATGTGCCAAAATGATGTTGGCACATCTATTACACCATAGATCTCCTAAACCGTGCAGGTTTGGGAGCTATGCAGGGCACCTACAGGTAAGCCTTATTATAGGCTTATCTGTAGGTTAAAGTGGTTGTCACGGGTTTACAACCACTTTTAAGTGTTGCATTGTTAGGAATATGTCACTGCTGATATTCTCAAACGAGAGGTATTGTACTGGTAACACAGTGGTCTTCAGATAAACTGTATTGTACCCTTTTTACCAAAAAAACACCTCTGTTTATTAAAAAAAGGAATAGGATCTTTTTTTCTCTTTTTTAGGGTTACCACCACTTTAATTATATTACACAGCAACACAATAAAACATTTTAAGGTAAATTCTAACACAATGAACACACTGGAAACAAGTGCAGCTCAGGCACAGAGATTCTACTGATACTACAAGTAAATATTGTCTATATTCCATTATGGCGAAAACAACGCTAAACTTTTCTATATTGTACAGTTCACAGCACAAATTCTGCTGAGGGAAATCCAGATAATCTAGAAACCAGGTGTCTCACGTATGTAACAAAGCTAAAAAGAGGATACAGGAAAAGCTCAAATACCGTCAGCAAACACTCTGAAGACTGGCACTGATGTTCATATTAAACAGCGGAGAAAATTGCAGAAATACTACTTTTCAATGTTTTCTGGCATCACTTTTTGCTCTCACCAGCACTGTCCTATCATGGGAGTCTGTATTCTGTTCCAGAGAACATGGAAAGTGTAAGCTGCACTTACTTTACTTTGAGCTTTCAGCAGCTGATCTAAATCAGAATATTGGTGCCTATTCCAATTTCATCTACCAATACCTGTTAACATCTGTTTTGTTTCTACATTGGCAGGAAAACATTAACCATCACCAGGCTTCCCTATCCATTGACAGCAGAATGAATCCAAACGTCACGTTTTTCTATTGTGATTCTGGAAATGTAGGCAACCATCTGTTAAGTTATGAAAGAGAACACGTCCACTGTGCTCTCACTCCATTCTTCAAAATACACATACAAGTCTTACTTCATTAATGCAAAGCTACTTACATGTATAGGATGGTTTATATGGATTAAAAAACACAACACTTATTCCAGCTGTCACTTTTGTGTTCCAAGTTTAACAATGAAAGCTAGAATATGAAGCACTGCTAAAAAAATAATTCTTCTCTTGAATGCCTCTGAGTGCAGTTTTAAAATATATTTTTGAATAATTACATGGACTATGCTTTAGAGATTTACTGCAGTAAACAGTATGGCCAAGCAGGAATCACCATATGGAAATTTTTTTGGAGGAAATAACCCCACCATATACACACAACAGTACACCATCGTTCAGCTATCCTTGCCTCCAGCATTGCTCCCGTTTCCTCTTACTGGAGGCTGCCATTTTGATGAAGCCCAGAGCCCCCTAGCAGAATTAAATCTTTAGGTTGTCAGCAGAACAGCCTCTACATTTTTGCCAGTGGAAAACAGAGCAACTGAGCAGATGCAGAGCAGTGCGAGACTGTGTATTGGATTTCACACGGTATAGGCACTTGCGTATAATGTTTTATATAGTTATACCTGCAAAAAAAGGGGCCAGCCAGAGGAGATTTAGCAGAACTTAATTTTCTGACTAAAGTTCCACTTTATGTATCCTTTAATATATTATTGACTTGTCTCAGAATAATTGTATATACATTGATTTTATCACATTAAGGCCCCATACACACAGCCGTTTTTTACAGCCGCGTTTTTTGCAGCTCTCCTTGTTATTCAATGGCCCCATACAAACGCTGACGTTTTTGAGCTGTAGATAGCATCGGCGTTTGTGAGCTGAAAGCAGAACCCACGGCCAGTGCGTTCTGAAGCTGCAGCGTTGGTGAGCATTTTGTCGGCTCAGCATCAAAAACGCTCTAACGTGCATTAACGCCGTAGCGATGTTAACCAGCGTTTTCAGGTTCAAAAATAGCAGAGGGATGTGTTTTCAAACAAAATGCGACGTGCATTAACGCCAATGCAAAACGTAGATGAAACCGCGGTTTTTGATGCAGTTTTTTTTTCTGACGTCGGTCCTGATGTTACAGCTCATTTTGTTAATACGCCCGTGTGTATAAGGCATTGCAATCTGGGTTCTGTCAGTATTCATAGAGGTTTGGTCCAGGCTCCAAATTAAAAAAACAAAAAAAAAAAACAAACTGGTATGCAGACACTTAAAACAATACCAACAATCATCTCTGAAATAAGGAACAGGGACTGCGTATTCAAGATATTGCATATTCTGTAATACTGCACAATATACCTCTCTATGGTCGGTATCAGTGATGGTGGTGGTCCGCCATGAGGAGGGGGGAAACCTGGAATTGACAACAAGATCAGAGTTCATTAAACATATGCAAAATGTAAGAACATATGGCTGAAAAAGCTTCATAAAAAATGCTCCCAGTGGCTTGTATTGCACATGAATTTATGAGAGTTTATTGCCATTTGCTTTTATAAGCGTTTAACCCCAACAAGGTGAGGAGTACAAAGACAAGTGTGTCTTGCCTACAGTCAAGCATGGTGGTGGGAGTGTCATGGTCTGGGGCTGCATGAATGCTGCCGGCACTGGGGAGCTACAGTTCATTGAGGGAACCATGAATGCCAACATGTACTGTGACATACTGAAGCAGAGCATGATCCCCTCCCTTTGGAGACTGGCCCGCAGGGCAGTATTCCAACATGATAACGACCCCAAACACACCTCCAAGACGACCACTGCCTTGCTAAAGAGGCTGAGGGTAAAGGTAATGGACTGGCCAAGCATGGCTCCAGACCTAAACCCTTTTGAGCATCTGTGGGGTATCCTCAAATGGAAGGTGGAGGAGCGCAAGGTCTCTAACATCCACCAGCTCCTTGATGTCGTCATGGAGGAGTGGAAGAGGACTCCAGTGGCAACCTGTGAAGCTCTGGTGAACTCCATGCCCAAGAAGGTTAAGGTAGTGCTGGAAAATAAATGGTGGCCACACAAAAGATTGACAAAAAAATTGGGCCCAATTTTGGCATTTTCAAGTAGGGGTGTACTCACTTTTGTTGCCAGCGGTTTAGACATTAATGGCTGTGTGTTGAGTTATTTTGAGGGGGCAGCAAATTTACACTGTTATACAAGCTGTACACTCACTACTTTACATTAATTTCTTCAGTGTTGTCACATGAAAAAGATAAAAAAATATTTGCAAAAATGTGAGGGCTGTATATATGTTTCCATTGTTGACTTCTGAAAATACAAGCTATGCAACTGCCAGGCCACAACAGCTTGGTTACTAAGAGCCACTGCCCCTAAACAAGTATGCAGCTCTAAACTCATTAGATGATTTTTTGTTTTTGGTCAGCGAATCACTAAGTACTGATTTACTGGTCCAACATGACAGCTGAGTAAAACTGAATTTTCATCAATATTCATTGATCAATGGTAGCGGTTTCTCTCAGAATGGGCTCCTTCAACCAAATAAAAATTGATCAACACAAGTAAATCTTCCTTATATTTTTAAAAAGATGAGCTTACCAACATAGACATGTCTATACTACATAGGAGAAGGCTGCTAAACTGCTGATCAAAATCTACTGCATCATTGTCAAGCATTATAGATACGAGTGAAAAATCACTCACCCTTTCTGCATCATCCTCTTAATTAAATGCACCCAACATCTCTAGAAGTTGAGGAGCCCATTTCAACATAGCAGTATATGCCATTTACTAAGTTTCAACTGTTTGGTATGATTGCATGACCAGTCTACATATGAAACAGTTTCTGTAAAATCTTCTTAAATGGCTATATAAAGTTAAGATATCATACATAATGCAGGCTGAAATAAACTGGAACATATAAGTCCAAGAAGCAAGGCAGGATGTGCTTCTAATTTCAGTTGGTGCCTTTTTTGAACATTTTTTTAAATTAAAAGTAAGTACACGGAAGCTACACTGGGCCGATTTGCATCGGTTTTCCTTTTCATGTTCACATGGTTGCCATCAAGCAGAATGGTATACGATCTACTCTACAAATAAAAATACTTAAAAGTTAATAGGAATCTTTAATATTTAAAATACTTGCCTGGTGGTGGCACTGTGATTGGTATCCCTAGAAAAAGAAGGTAAATCTTAGTTTTTATGTACTCACGTAAAAAAAAAAAAAAAATATTTCCTAGACTGCAGATTTAATTTAGATGTATTTCCTGTGAAGCTCACATTTAGCAACAGCGAGATAAATCAAAGATTGTTCTTTCTACACAGGATCATAAGTGGAACACTCTGTTTCTGCTTTATACTGCAGGCAAACAAACGGAACAGATTTAAAGTGCACCTATGCATTAAAAAATGATAATTTTAGCCTTCACATGGCCATTATAGTAGCAGTAATTACATACTTACCTATGCACCTAGATGCCGCTGCCTATAATGGGACATACCATGTCTGTTCTGAAGTATATTCCGATGCAAGAAATGAGAGGCAACCATGCAGCAATTGGGAGACAGGATACGTGCTCTCTCATACATGCTCCTTCCCTTCCAGAATTTTTAGCAAGAGATAAGTAGTCCGTCTAAGGGCCTTATCAATGAGCTTTGGGTATCTCTTATGAATGAATGTTTGCACAATATGCTCATTGAGTCCACTGAAGCACATGGGTAATCTTAAACCTTTGGGTTATACTGCCACCTAGGGAAGCATTAGATGCTGGTAAAAATAACATTAGTAGGCCAGCCAAGGATAACCCTTCCTGCTACCAGCATGCCTCAGTTTTGTAGCAAAGGAGTACTGATCACACGCAAAAGAGGGGTGGGATCTGTGTCCCTCAATGGCGCCAAGAAAAGGATTTTACAGTGAGCACAACTATTTTCTTACTAGTCCACTAAGGCACAAAGGAATTCTTAAACATATGGCAAGCTCTGTGGCATGTTACCAGAATGGGGCCTGGAAAGCATCTTACAAGGAAGTCTGAAGGTTATTTGCAGGCTAGCCCCACAATGTCCAGTCCAGCAATCTGGACATGGCATTCCAAAAGCTTGGCAGTCCTCAGCCAAGCTGTATAGCTGCAAACAGAAGAAATTCGGAATTGAACAAAAATGCTAGTAAAAAATAGGTAGTCAACAGCAGAGCTTAAAAAACCCTCCTAAAAACACTAGCAAAAAGTTGGGGCATGATAGTAGCAGGAGTGGCTATCCTAGGCTGACCTACAATTTTTTTTGTTGCCATCCTACAATCCTTCTGTAGACGGCAGTGTAACCATCCATAGACACAGAAAGCAATAAATGTAATTTATAGCATGCTTTTTGCAGCTCTCTTACACTAAACCATAGCTATTGTGTGCAAAAAAAAAAAGACATCCAAGCCGACCAAACGCCTGCCTCCCCAAGAATGATAAACCAGAGATGTTTGGTAGAATGTACAGATGTGAAGTCACCCAGATTAAATAAAGATCATATTTGAGCTATAGATTCCTCAAGAGCAGCCAAATGTTAAAGCAGTAGCAAACCGCTGACATTTTAAAACTTACAATGCAATGTCATAATGTGCTAGTAGGCATCACATACTAGCACATTATGTGAATCGTACCTTAGAACAAAGCCCTTCAGCGATATGCTGTCACCGCTTAAGGCGCTTCCATTTTCACCGGGTTTTCCTTCCAGGTTTGCAGACTTCAGATGTGTGAGTGGCAGAAGCCGCGATGATGTCACTACCACACATGTGCGCGGGAGCCGACGTTCACGGCACAGGACTCTGAAGGAATGGCATGGGTATGTCATTTCTTCAGTGCATGTGCCGATGAAGTCACCGCCTGCATCTACAGTAAATATCTCCTAAATTGTGCACGTTTAGGAGATATTTACAGTACCTATAGGTAAGCCTTATTATAGGCTTACCTATAGGTAAAATTCATGCATGGGAGTTTACTCCCACACTTTAATGCAATTTTGATTTTTTTTCTTTTAATAGTGATTTTCATGTCAGAAAGTCCCCATAAAAGCTTGACTACAACAAAGATTTAAAATTGCCATTGCTTAAATTGATTGTAAAGTCTTGCTTTTTTTTTTTTGGTATAAAAATAACAAACATGTTATACTTACCTGCTCTGCGAAATGGTTTTGCACAGAGCAGCCCAGATCCTCCTCTTCTTGGGTCCCTCTTCATTGCTCCTGGCCCCTCCCTTCCTGAGTGCCCCTACAACAAGCAGCTTGCTATGGGGGCACCCGAGCCACAGCTCCATGTATCCATTCAGACACGGAGCCGTGGTTTGGCCCTGCCCCCTCTCTCTCTTCATTGGCTGACTGATTTGACAGCCGCGTGAGCCAATGGCGCCGCTGCTGTGTCTCAGCCAAGGAGGAGGGAGAGTCCCAGGCGACCGAGGCACAAGTGTACATCACTTGGATCAAGAGGGGGCTCAGGTAAGTATTAGGGAGGGCTGCTGCACACAGACGGCTTTTTATCTTAAGGCATAGAATGCTTTAAGCTAAAAAAAAAAAAAAAAAAAAAAAAAAACTTCTGCTTTTACAACCACTAAGTTTTTTTATACAGCTTATTTCCTGAGCATGGAACCACAAGGTTAAATGAACTTTGGGGAGCATATTTATAAAGTAATGAATTTGACATTCACAAAAAAATTCACTGAAGGAAATCCTTCCTGGAGCAGGTGCTTTAACACGACAGTGACTAATTTAGTGACTTTCACTGCTTTATAAATATGCTCAGCGAATACTTTTCTTTTGGACCAGGAAGGATTGGGGACCCTTTCCAGTTTTTACTGATACCCAAGGCTCTGTTAAAGAGACTTGCACTCACTTTGTCCTGAGAGGTGAAGGGAACTGAAAAAAGTGAACCTGATGGTTCAATCCTTCTCCAATATATCCATGACAAGAAATTGGCTTGACTTATACGTAATACTGAACAAGGCAGCAAGAAACCTGTGCCAACTGAACATACGCGGGGGGGGGGGGGGGGGGGGCACTT
>BLSH010066713.1:1593347-1618660 GCA_018402905.1 Glandirana rugosa | reverse complement strand
GCTTTGAAAGTTGACACCATGAGCCCCAACACTGGCATACAGAACCGTAAGGAGGACCACTGGCGTGATAACGGGGTTCGCACTGCTGCCTGAAGTGTCAGGAGCTTGTTTGGTGGTAAAAACACCCTTGCCTGCACCGTGTCCAGAATCAGACCCAGGTATTCCAGCTGGCAGGATGGAGTCAACGATGACTTCTGCAGGTTGATCAGCCAACCGAACTCCTCTAACGTGGACACCGTAATTGTCACGTTCTCCTCCAGAGCCGCAGTAGACTCTGCTCTCAGGAGTAAATCGTCGAGGTATGCTACAACCGCGATACCTCTCTGTCTCAGCAGCGCCAGCATCGGGGCCACCACCTTGGTGAACACTCGGGGAGATGAAGCCAACCCGAAGGGAAGTGCCAAAAACTGGTAATGCAGGTCCCCCACTGCGAAGCGTAGAAAACGCTGGTGACTGTGACAAATGAACATGGAGATACGTGTCCCTGATATCCAGGGACGCCATGAATTCCCCTTGGTGAAGGGCGGCCACGACCGAGCAGATGGACTCCATCCTGAATCTCTTCATCTTTACGAAGCGGTTTAATGCCTTCAGGTCCAGAACTGGCCTGACAACGCCCTTTTTGGGCACCACAAAGAGGTTTGAGTAAAACCCGTGAAATCTTTCCACCATGGGTACCGGTACAATCACCCCCTGTTCGGCAAGCGCCCGAACGGCGCCTAGAAGCGTCTCCCGACGCCCCTGAGGGAGTCTCAAGTTTGAAGGGAAGAACCTTTCTGGGGGCAGAAAGATGAATTCTATCCTGTACCCGGAGGACACCACCTCCAGTACCCACCGATCGGTGATGCGGGCAGTCCATCTGTCTGCGAACCCCAGCAACCGGCCCCCCACCCGTGAGTCGGGCGGGGACAGCCCATCATGCGGAGGTTGATTTATCCTTCGCTTTTTCGGACTTATGCTGCCAGGGCTTTTTACTGTGCCCAGTGGAAGCATTACCGGACTTGAAGCCCTTACCCGCTGAGCCGGGTGCCCGAAAAAACTTCTTCTGACCTGAAGAAACAGGGCCCTGCCTACGGCGAAAATCCCGCCGCTTCAGCTCTGGAAGGAAAGTACTCTTCCCTCCCATGAAATCCTTAATGATTTCATCCAACTGTGGGCCAAACAGACGCCCTCCCTGAAAGGGAAGATCAGCAAGAGCTTTCTTTGAAGCCTGGTCGCCCGACCAAGAGTGGAGCCACAGCACCCGCCTGATAACAATTGCAAAAACAGACATTTTTGACAATATGGGAAGAAGGTCCAAAGCAGCATGGCATATGTAGCGTAGACCCTCTTCCAAATGTTGTGCCCGCTGCACCTCAGCCTGTGCACTCTCACAAGTTAAACCAGTATGCAGTGCGGTAGCGTGCTCGTGAAGAGATTGTGCCGCCATCGCAGCCGCTAGAGCCGGCCGCATGGCTGACCCAGCCAACAAGAACAGACACTGCCTCCGTGCGGCGATCGGCCGCCTCCTTAAAAACCAGACACCCCTCCAAGGGAATGGTCGTTGCCTTATTCAGACGGGCCACTGGGGGGTCCACCGTTCTCTTAGTAAAGCTATCCTCAAAGGGGTAGCGAACAGCAAAGCTTTTAGGAAAAGCAAAGGAATTTGGTGGCCGCAGCCATTCCTTGAACACCGCCTGTTCAAACACCTGATCATAGGAGTAAGCCCTAGGGGACCTAGGGGGTTTAAGTGATCCACAAATATATGTGGACTCATGCGACTCCCCTGCTTGGTCAAGCCGCATGGAGTCGCGGATATCAGTGATCAGAGCGGCCACTATCGCTTTATCGCGCGAAAAAGGAGCCTCCTGATCCCCTTCGCCTTCTAAGGGCAGTTCGCCCTCTGATAGGTCCACAGGTGTGACCACTGAGGTGCTTTCTGGATCCGAATCCTCCCCTGAGGAATGAGGGGGGGTGGGCGTTTTTTGGGGCCCCCTGCCCGGGGAAAGAATTCCCCAAATACCGCCCTCAGCTGTTCCAAGGACACCAAGGTTCCCGGGGTGGATTGTTGATCCGCAGGTACACCTGCCATAGCCTTGCCGGCCTCTGACATCCCAGCCTTCCGGCACCCCCACTGTGTGACCACCACCTCTACCCCACAAATCAGCCAGGGAGACCAGGGAGACCAGGGAGGATTGCACCCACCGCTACCAGAACCCAGGAGAGCCAGCTGTACTTGCTGTTTTAAATGCCTCAGCACTGTGACCAGAATGAGCAATGCCCAAAAATCCCATTTCAAGAGCCTGCACCATCGAATGTCAGCCACGTTGTCCAAGTGAAACCGGAAGTACTAATTCAGTTTTTATCACTTCCTGTAATACCAAAAACGACTACTGGGCTGTTCCCGGACGAAACCACCTCGTGCACCCAGAGATCCCACAGGTCCACGAACCACAGGAGCCGCGCCCCCCCCCCACCCGAACAACGGGCGGGGATGACCCATCATGTGGAGGAGGACTTCTCCTCCGCCTACTCGGCCTTACGCTGCCATGGACGCTTATGGCCCCCCCATGGAGGCCTTGGTGGGCTGAGAGACGTTGTACGAGGCTCGGGGCCCACCCTACACCGGGGCTCCTTACCCCTTCTAGGCTCCGGGAGGAACGTACTCTTCCCCCCAGTGTAATCCTTAATGATATCATCCAGGGAAGCCCCAAAAAGTCGACCACCCTCAAAAGGCAGGTCCGTCAGGCCCTTTTTTGACGCCTGGTCTCCCGACCAGCATCTAAGAAACAGCAGACGTCCAATGATGAATGAACATGGACAGTTTCGACAGCATGGGAGCCATGTCGAGGGCTGCATCACAGAGGTACTTAAGGCCCTGAATCAGCTGGTCTGCCATCTGCACAGGTTCCGGAGGGGCCTGGGAGAGCCACCAAAGCCTGGTGCACAACGGCCGCCCATTTCGTAAGCGCCTGTGCCACCAGCGCCGAAGCTAGCGCCAGCCGCATGGCCGACCCTGTCACCAGGAACATTGCCTTGGACACCGCCTCAGTCCTCCTATCGGCCGGGTCCTTAAAGGATGGAGAGCCATCCATCGGAATAGTGGTCGCCTTGTTCAGACAGGCCACCGGTGTGTCCACTGTAGGAGACGCCCACTTCTGCAACAGGGTATCCTCAAAGGGATAACGCACAACAAACTGATCAAAGTACACAAATAAGGGAATTCCTTAGGAGACCGGGCCAGCCTATGCGACCCAAATGCGTACGCCGCCCCGTGTCACAGCCGGGCCCAGTTTCAGCGTCTCACAGACCGCTAAGACCAAAGAGCCCACCAGAGCCCGTTCACGAGCCGCGGTGGCCCCCGAGGGCTCATCCTCATCATCAGAGGGGTCCCCGAGCTCGCCTTACGATAACTCCAGGGGGGTCCCCGACACAGCGGAGCCCCCCTCAGGTTCCGAGTCCTTACCAGAGGACGGGGGAGGGGGTGGCTGTTTCTTCGCCACCCCACGGATCGGCTCCACCCGGGAGAGGAATTCTTCCAGGATGGCCGTTAACTTGTCCAAAGGAACAAGAGGTCCCAGTGTTCCCTGATCCCCACTGGAGACTTCTGGCTGGGAAACACCTGCTTCAGCCGCACCCCAGAAACACCCGTAGGCCAAAGACCGGACCGGGCGCCCCACACGACCCCACAAGCTGCAGCACTAGGGTCCCTGAGGCACCCAGGAGGACTCACCACCGCGCCCACACCGACCCTGGGAGGTGCTGCTGTAGCTGCCCGTGTGTCACCCCGCTGCTGCTCCGCGTCCCCCACATGTAGGAACACGGCCCGGCGCCAAGACATCCAGGACCGCCCATCCAGCCAGCAAATCCGAGGCCAGCACACGGCGGACCACGCCAACATGGCCGCGGTGTGCACTAGAGGCCAAAGCATGTGGCCGGCTACCAGAAAATAGCGGCCGCGATAAAACATGCGGCCGACCACAGGAAAATGGCGGCCAGATCGCAGAGCACACCAGCCGCCGCACCACAGCCCACCCTGGGGAAGCACAGCCAAGCAGGTGGGAAGCTACAGCCCTGGGAGGTATGGCGGGGGGGGGGAGCGAAGAAGGGGCAGGAGAAGATCAGGCCCACCTATGCCCCAGGGAGGGGGACACCACCCGCCTGCCCCTCCCCCACTCCCCACAGGGGGGGGGGGGAGGGGAGTAGCGTACTCACCACTCTAGACGGCACAGCGGGTAGCCACCCGAGACAGACCTGCCACCCCGTCGGTTCGGGAGGAGCTGCCGGCCATGCAACACCCGTGATGTGAGCCCAGGGGCCCGGTCCTCAATGTGCTGGCAGGACGTTTAACCCGCCGGCCGCCCCGCACGGAACGAGGCCTGACGCGGCCGACCCCGCATACAGCTAAAGGTCGGCCGCGCTGGGGAGACTGCCTGGATCTAGGATATCCAGCCGGCTACTTGACTGCATTCTTCATCAGAATCTTGAGAAAAAAATCCCCAGCAGGGAGCCAGGTCCTACTCCTTGCACTAGGCAGAAAAACTGAGTTGCTAAGCAGGGCAGGAGGGGTTATGCCAAGTGAGGACGGCCCCCTGGCACGGGCTGTGTCTGCTTTTAGCTGAACTACATTCTGCCTAGTCCACCCCTAGTGAAAGGTGCATAAACCCCACGTCAAGAATAAGAGGCTGCGTCCGTCAATGAACGTAAGAGAAATAGGGTTTCCATCAGTCTGGATTGCACGGACAGGATCAGATAGTGGAGGATGTCAGGTCACGTCACTGCTGACATCTGCCACTCCATAGGGCTGAATGGAGCATCCCATCAGGTCCACCTAAAAAACTGAAAGGCGGACCTGATCGGAACTCCCGTGTGAAAGGACCCCAAGTAGACTGATCATTCGATTTCCATATGATAAGTGAGGTCACTGAGAGAAACTATTTCCATGTAAAAAAAAAAAAAAAAAAAAAAAAAAAAAAAAAAAAAAAAAATGAGCAAACGTGATTTTTTTTTTTTTTTTTGTGCATGAGCAGTAGGGGTAGTAGCAGTGTCAGAAAACGATGTTTAAAGTGTTACTAAACCCACAACAGTAAAATCAGTCTGTATATGCAGAATAGCATGCTTGCTATACTCACTGTATAACTTAAGGGATTAATCCTCTGTATTGTGTAAAAAGGCTTTTTGATCTTGTATGGCTAGATACTTCCCTCTTGCCCTGTTCACTGTATTAGACTATACTAAATATTGAAAGCCTCCCACGGCTTTCAATATCATTTCTACGCTGACGATACCCAAATCTACCTCTCCACCACCCAACTCACTCCATCAGTCTCCTCACATATCACTAACTTAACAGACATATCTGCCTGGATGTCACACCACTTCCTCAAACTCAACTTGTCTAAAACTGAACTCATAATATTTCCTCCCCCACGTGCCGTTTCCCCCGACTTCTCTGTCAAGAGCAATGGCACAACCATCCACCCATCCCCACATGTTAGGTTGCTTGGTGTTATCCTGGATTCTGAACTCTCCTTTTGGCCCCACATCCAATCACTTTCCAAGGCTTGCCGCCTCAATCTCCGCAACATCTCTAAAATACGTCCCTTCCTAACCAATGAAACCACATTCACTCCCTGGTCATCTCTCGCCTCGACTACTGCAACTCCCTCCTCACTGGCCTACCTTTAAATAGACTATCCCCCCTCCAGTCCATCATGAATGCCGCTGCCAGACTCATCCACCTTACAAACCGTTCAGCGTCTGCCACCCCTCTCTGCCATTACCTCCATTGGCTGCCACTCGCCCAACAAATTAAATTCAAAATACTAACAATCAGCTACAAAGCCATCCACAACTCTGCTCCCAGCTACATCAGCAGCCTAGTCTCAAAATACCAACCAAACCGTCCTCTTCAATCCTCCCAAGACCTCCTGCTTTCCAGCTTCCTCATCACCTCCTCTCATACTCGCCTTCAAGACTTCTCCCGAGCCTCTCCCATCCTCTGGAACTCCCTACCCCAATCTGTCAGACTGTCCCCAAATCTATCCACCTTCAGGCGATCCCTGAAAACTTTTCTCTTCAGGGAAGCCTATCCTGCCACCACCAAACAACTACACTTCTTATTTTCTCAATCAGCTCATCCCCCGCAGTTATTGCCCTTTCGTATCATTTAACCCTCCCTCCTAGATTGTAAGCTCTAACGAGCAGGGCCCTCCGATTCCTCCTGTATTGAATTGTATTGTAATTGTACTGTCTGCCCTAATACTGTAAAGCACTGCGCAAACTGTCGGCTCTATATAAATCCTGTTTAATAATAATACTATACGCTGGCAGTGTGTAAAGGTTGCACATGCACTGTGCGATCTTCCTGTTTCACATGGACACAGACTGCAGTGCATTTCTAGAGGCAGGGATGGTTTATTTGTGAACTGAGCATGTCAATGGCAAAACACCAATCAGCTATGGCCGGATTGTGGGTGAAGGATCACTGATGTAAAGGAAGTTACATCATCAGAGAGTGAAATCTCCTCCGATATGAACACAGTGGAAGCCCTTGCTCTTTGCAGTTCATCACCCGACTGCAATATACAGATGAAAAAAAAGTATATAGCAGCAGTATTTTGATATAAAAAGAAGACGCAGAAGCTGTGTGTGTGTGTGTGTGGTGAATTGTTTTTATATTACTCAACACTTTAATGTTGAGAACAACATTGGAACAAATTGATACAATTGGCTGGAAAATTGGCATTTTCATTGGTTTTCTGCTCCTCTATGACCAGCTTAAGACAAAACCCCCTCCCCCCCAAAACCTAAAAAGAACCTTACTTCAAGATTCTCTACAGTTCTAGACTCCAATAAATAAAGCCCAGGTGCCATCAGTCAGTTAGGCATTTACACTATATTGTTGCTCATAAATCATTACAATCAGTTCAGAACATATTTGGCCAGTTTAAATTTTGATTGACTGGAAAAATTCCTCTTAAAAGGGGAGAGCAAACAATTTAAATGTGGAATCTTGCAGGACAGACTTTAAAGGCTATGTTCACCGTTAATAAAATAAAATATATGCACATGATTTGGCAGGTAAAAGAAAGGAGCATTTATTTATTTTTTACAATGTAGTCTGCAGAGCATTGCACCCACAATCAGCAGATAGCAAGTGCAATGTCAGGCTCCTACAGACACCGTATGGAAGGTACAGCTGTCTGCCTGTACCTTCCATACAGGCAGACAGTTACTGAAGAGCAGGAAGAATCAATGAACTACACGGGCACTTACCAATGAATGAAACACTACTGTGGTAGACAGGACTTGTAGTTAATTCAATCACTGATCCCTGTGAATGACCAAACGTGGCTGTGTGGGCAGAGCCCCACATAGCCATTCTGTTTATAAAATGTGACAGCGGATGGGGGGAATCCATCTGGCTGTCACAATGGGGGATTAGTTAGAATTGGGGGTGAGCAGGGCTGCTGCATTAGTAACATGTAACACCCTGAAAATGAATGCAAAAGTTAAATAACTTACTAAAGCTCCTAAACATCACTTTCAAACTGCTATTTTATAGAATAATAAAACACACATACGCACCTGGATGTTGCTTTCATTAGCACCCCGCCGCCTCCCTTCTACCCGTGTGATGGTGGTTGTTTGTCCAATCACATCGATTGTACCAGAGAGTTTTCTACTGTAAATTTAAGAGGAAATACAATTATTTGCAAAAGATATTGCATTTAATTTACAAGAAGTGATGACTGGTTCACACTAGTGCAATTTCAGATGCGACTGCAAACACGC
The DNA here is from genome assembly GCA_018402905.1 of Glandirana rugosa. Classification (NCBI taxonomy): domain Eukaryota; kingdom Metazoa; phylum Chordata; class Amphibia; order Anura; family Ranidae; genus Glandirana; species Glandirana rugosa. The sequence continues at coordinate 1,610,884 of BLSH010066713.1, read as the reverse complement.
AACAATGGAAAGCACATAATTTTCAATGCTGCCCATGCACATCAGTGCAGTGCAGCTGTTATGCAGTTTTTGGAACAGGTACATGTGCTACTTTGGAGTTGGTGCAGCACGGTTTTAATCTGATAGACTTCAATAGAAACGCATCAAAAACGAAAGTAAAAGTAATGTACATGCATTTTTAGTGCATTTTTGTAAAGCTTTGTGAATAAAATCCAGTCTCCTATCCAAAAAATAAAAAAGCGTCATCATTAAAAACCCCACAAAGTTGCAACAAAATTGCAATGTAAATTGGAACAGATCCAGCACATGAAACATAGTGGGTGCACAAATTAATGATGATGCTGGGAGTACACAAACAAATTAGATTTCAGCTCAGAGAGACTCAGGGATACATACACATTCCATTCCTCAAATCAATTGCACTTAGTTGCCTGAAGATGGCAATCCAAAGTTTCCTAGCTTGACCCTTTTACAGGTTTCACATCTTTAAAGTGGAGTTCCGCCCACCCCTTCAAAAATTAAGCCAGCAGCACCACATACTGCAGCTGCTGACTTTTAACATTAGGATGCTTACTTGTTCTGGAGTCCAGCGATGTTGGGACCACAGCCAATGTTTAACATCGGCTGGTCGGGTGCTGTGTACTCGGTTGGAAAGGCCGAGATAGTTTTTTTTTTTTTTTTATGCTCAGCCTTTCCTGCCTAGAGGAGAGATGTGAGGTCTTATAGACCCCACATCTCTCCATAAAGAGAACCGGTCATACCCTATTCCTATTACAAGGGATGTTTACATCCCTTGTAATAGGAATAAAAGTGATAAAAAAAAAAAAAAGGAAATTAAAAGGCAAAGTGTAAAAAGAAAAAAAAGAAAAAAAATGTTTTAAAGCGCCCTCGTGCTCACATGCAGAAGGGAACGCATACGTACACCATGCCCACATATGTAAACAGCGTTCAAACCACATGTGAGGTACTGCCGCGAACGTTAGAGTGAAAGCAACAATTCTAGCCCAAGACCTCCTCTGTAACTCTAAACTGGTAACCTGTAAAAAATTTTAAAAAGTCACCTATGGAGATTTTTAAGTACCAACCTTTGGCACCATTCCATGAGTGAGAGCAATTTTAAAGCGTGACATGTTGGGTATCTATTTGCTCATTGTAACATCATCTTTCACATTATACAAAAAAATTGGGCTAACTTTAGTGTTTTGGTTTTTTTATTCATGAAATTTTTTTTCCAAAAAAATTGTGTTTGAAAAATTCCTGCACAAATACTGTGTGACATAAGTTGCAATGACCGCCATTTGATTCCCTAGGTTCTCTGCTAAAAAACATAAATGTTGGGGTTTTGAGTAATTTTCTAGCCAAAAAAAAAAAAATAGGATTTTTGACTTACCGTAAACTCCTTTTCTCTGAGTTCATTGACAGACGTAGCCTCTCATTCTTGACATGTGGGGTTTATGCAGCTTTCACTAGGAGTGGACTAGGCAGAACGAAGTTCAACTCAAAGCAGACACAGCCCATGCCAGGGGGCAGTCCTCACTTAGCATAACCCCTCCAGCCCTGCTCAGCAACTCAGTTCGTAGCAAGCAGTACAAACTCAAACAAAGAGGGGTGGGTGCTGCGTCTGTCAATGAACTCAGAGAAAATGATTTTACGGTAAGTCAAAAAATCCTATTTTCTCAATCGTCCATTGACAGACGCAGCCTCTCATTCTTGACATGTGGGGATGTCCCAAAGCAGTGTCACAACGAGGGGTGGGCAACAAGAACAGTACACAACAAAAGAGTTCTCCGGGAGGTGCCAGACGCGCCTCACACCACAGCCTGCAAAACTTTGCGGCCGAAAGCAGCATCAGCAGAAGCTGCAACATCAACTCTATAAAACCTGGAAAAAGTGTGCACCGAGGTCCAAGTGGCCTCCTTGCACACCTGAGAAACCGACGCCTGGTGTCGGAAAGCCCAGGAAGTACTAATCGCCGTGGTAGAGTGAGCCGTGACCGGAAAGGGGGGCTCCTGGTCCCGAACAGCATACGCACGGGTCATCGTCTGACGTATCCAACGGGAAATGGTGGCCTACAAGGCCGCCATCCCCTTGCACGGGCCATCCACCGCGACAAAAAGCGAATCGGACCTCCGAAACGAGGCCGTGGCTGCCAGATACACCCGCAAAGCCCTAACCACATCCAGGGAGTGCAAGGCAACCTCCTTAGGATGAGACGGGCGCGGATACAGTGAAGGGAGGACAATGTCCTCATTGATGTGAAACGAAGAGACCACCTTCGGTAAGGAGGGAGAGGGGTGCAAAACCGCCTTGTCCCTGTGCATGACCAAGTACAGGGACCTACAGGACAGAGCCGCCAGCTCAGAAACCCGCCTAGCGGATGTAATCGCCACCAGAAAGGCCACTTTCTGCGAGAGCAGTTGCAGGGAATTTACCCAATATTTTTGAAAGGCGGCTTCTGGAGCACAGAAAGGACCAGATTAAGGTCCCAAGGCGCCAAAGGCGACCGTACCTGGGGAGAGACATGATGAACCCCCTGGACAAAGATACGAACCACTCTGGACGGGCGGAGCGGATAGCCACCCGAAGCAGTCCTGCCACCCCGCCGAAACGGGGAGCTGCCGGCCACGCAGCACCTGTGACGCGGACACGGGGTGCCCGGTCCTAGGTGCGCTGGCGAGACGTTTAACCCGCCGGCCACCTCGCATGGAACGAGGCCTGACGTACAGCTAAGGGTCGGCTCGCATCCGTCGGCCGCGCTGGGGAGACTCCCTGGATCTAAGATATCCAGCCTGTCACCCAGCCGGCTGCTTGATTGTATTCTTCATCAGAATTCTTGAAAAAGAAAAAAAAAATGAGAAAAATGGGGAACCGCAGATCCCAGCAGGGAGCCAGGTCCTACTCCTTGCACTAGGCATAAAAAAATGGAGTTGCTGAGCAGGGCTGGAGGGGTTATGCTAATGACTAAGCTCATGTCTTGACTGAAACGCGTCTACCTTCTTTTTACCCTGTATGGATGATTATGGTCAATAAATACAGCACTTTTGGAGTACCGCCTATTGTTTTTTCCCTCTGTTCTGTAGCTACGGTAGCGAGCCGAGGTGTGCACCCAATGACGGATAATCTGGAAGCAGTCTGGAGCAGTGAGATACACCTGTTGCCTTATGCTAAGTGAGGACTGCCCCCTGGGAGGGGCTGTGTCTGCTTTGAGTTGAACTTCGTCCTGCCTAGTCCACTCCTAGTGAAAGCTGCATAAACCCCACATGCCAAGAATGAGAGGCTGTGTCTGCCAGCGGAAGGCCAACTGGACAATGAACCCAAACATACAGCCAATGTCTTAAAGAACTATGTTCAGCGTAAAGAAGAAGAACAAGGAGTCCTGTAAGTGATGATTTGGCCCCCACAGAGCCCTGATCAACATCATCGAGTCCGTCTGGGATTACATAAAGAGACAGAAGGATATGAGGCAGCCGACATCCACAAAAAATCTGTGGTCAGTTCTCCAAGATGTTTGGAACAACCTACCTACCAAGATCCTTCAAAAACTGTGTGCAAGTGTACCTAGAAGAATTGATGGTGGTTTGAAGGCAAAGGGTGGTCACACCAAATATTGATTTCATTTGGATTTCTCTTCTGTTCATTTATTTTCCACTTTGTTAGCGGATAAAAATAAACTATTAACACATCTGCCTAAACCTTGTGCACAGTACACTGTATGTAACCAATCAAGTGCATTTAAGGTTTATTACAACCTGTTGAATTGCTAAATAAAAAGGGGCAATGCCCTTCTCTGTTAGCCTTAGCCAGAATGTGAGGGATGAAATCGTGCTTGATAAACTGTCCATCAGATAATCACTTGCGGGGTGTGCTGCTTCAGCAGAATGGGGCGCTTCATCATTTGCTTATGATTATCTCAAGCAGGTATATTCAATAAAATATGTTTTTTTTTTATAAAATAGGATAAGTTTCTTTCATTTTGGGACAGCCGTGATTTACCTGCAAATACAATACACATTAGGTCCCTAAATGACAGCATTACCTCCAGCTTGCTTAAAGCGTTTGTTAAAAAAAAAAAAAATACAGATCCTGGTCCCTTAAAGCAGATTAAAATGCACAGTGCTTGTGCCATGTAATCTGCCCCCCTCCAAACTAAAAAAAAAAAAAAAATCTCTGTACCTGCCACTTCCTGTATCCCTTCTCTGCATAGACAATGAAGCCAGGGCTTCTGTGCCCTGACCACTGTTGTCTGACATCAGCAGCCCTGCTATCATCTCTCCCCCTCCTCGCTGCCTGTCTCTGTAACAGACACCCCCCCCCCACCCCCACCGCTATTAGCGGGATATAAAAATTAAAAAGTCTATGCCAGCCCCTCTATTAGAGGCTGGCATAGCACACTGTGCTAGCGGTTATAAAAAACTAGGCTTCTAAGTACCTGTTCAGCCCAATCTTCAGGCCGTTCACATGACTTCAGGCCGGTTTCCATGGCTACTGCAGGAGGGGCTGAGCGGCCATGTGACCTCCCCAGCTGACATCAGAGGGAGATCTCAGCCCCTCCTGCAGTATCTATCCATCGGAGCTAAAAAGAAGCCGTGGGTCATGTGACCGGCCTGAAGACAGCTCCAAATAGGTATTTAGAACACTTGTTTTTAAAGAAAACTGTCACAGTGTGCTATGCCAGCCTCTAATAGGAGGGGCTGGCATAGACTTCATTATATGAGTTTACAAATACTTTAAACCTATATTTTTCAGCAAAGTAGAGTGTAAAAAAGCCCAAAAGGTTCTCACAGTCACAGTTTGCAAACAAAATCGAATACTGCAAGACTTTAAAACAGGCACCTGTTCTGCCCAGTTTCTAGGTTGTAGTGACAGTATATAAGAAGCCGCTACTGAACATCTGCCAGAAACACACACAAAGAAATGTCATCTATTGTGAACTCACGGAGGAGACCACAGCAATTTGAATATTGTATTGGGCATTTCTAAACTCTAAAAGCATCCAAAATCATGTAAAAGGGGTAGCATATGCAACCAATATGTCTTGGGTGCTGGGTTCAGCATGGAATGGGCTGGGTGCAGCCATCCCTCTAATTTAACATAGAGTAGCAAATAAATATAGCTTAATTGCTAAGGAAACAGCAATTGCCGAGACATTATTACATAATGACCCAGTCTCATTACCAGGAATTCACAACAAATGTGATTCCAAACTCCCACGGCACTTCAGTGCAGCACAGTAGTGGAATAATCCTACAATAAAACAATAGATTTATGTTAGTCCATGGATTTGGATGCAGTGCAAAGCGGTTTCATGTACAACCCATTATTTACGTTGTGTGGAGATTGAAACTTATTACCAACCCACCTGGGAGGTGCAGCATTAGTTTTAAATAATGAAGTTGGCGATGTGAACTCTGGCTTTGTAGTCTGTATAACAGTCTCTTTCTCTGCGTTTCCAGTTCTGCCCTGCTGCACCTGTTTAAATAAAAAAAGAAAAGATTATACAAAAAAGTATAAGAAAGAGGAAAATAGAAATAGAAAAGAAGAGCACAGCAATTTGACCACACAGAAGACCATAGTTAAGAGTAGTAAAAGTGGCAGTTTTGTTTTTTCCGAACAATAAGGACTGTCCTTTAGCTTTAGGTGGTTCTAATGTCTCTGCATTCTCTGGCAAGTGCAGCTCCCACCCCCAGCCCCCCCCAAATACTTACCTAATCCCAATCTCAATCCTGTGCAGTGAATGAGAGCAATGGCTCTCTCCCTATTCATAGGCTCAGAGCAGTGGTAGCCATTGCTTCCTGCTGCTGTCAATCACAGCCAGTGATGAGGGAGCAGGGGGTGCAGCCAAATCCCGCTGTCTGCATCAATAGACGCAGACAGCACGGCTCAGTAGAGAGCATGTACAAAGTACCCCCATAGCAAGTGGGTGGGTGGTTGGGAGAGGTATGACATGTTCATTCTTTAAAAAAACAAAAAAAAAAAACAAATATACTTTTAGAATAATTTTTCTCTCTTTTCATGCAATCCCAGACAAATTCGATAATGTTGAGATCAGGGCTCTGTGGGGGCCAAACCCTCATTTCCAAGACTCTTTGTTGTTCTTTATGCTGAAGATATGCAAGAAAACAAGGAGTACCTGCAGGTAACAGCAAAGCATGGTGGAGGTTCCTTGCTAGTTTGGGGCTACAATCCTGCAAATGGAGTAGGAGATTTGGCCAGGATCAATGGTGTCCTCAATGCTGAGAAATACAGACAGATATTTATCCATCGTGCCATACAATCAGGGAGGGGTGTGGTTTGCCCCAAATGCAGGACAACGACCCTAAACATACAGCCAATGTCATTAAAAATCATCTTCAGAGTAAAGAACCGGAGTCTTGGAAGTGATGGTTTGGCCCCCACAGAGCCCTGATCTCAGAATCATTGATTCTGTCTGATTATATGAAGAGACAGAAAGATTTGAGGCAGACTACATCCACAGTAGATCTGTGGTTAGTTCTCCAAGATGTCCAAGTATACCTAGAATAATTCATGCCGTTTTGAAGGCAGAGGGTGGCCACACCTATTGATAGGATTTGGACTTCTCTTCTGTAAATTTAAGTTCCATGTTGTAATTGAGAAAAACTAAACTCAATTCCATTTAGCAATCCTGTTGCTAGGGAGCTTAGATAGATAGATAGATAGATAGATAGATAGATAGATAGATAGATAGATAGATAGATAGATTAGATCTCAAATACTAAGCCTTATTGGGTGAAATGTGCTAGAGGGGGCGGCGGTAAAGCAGAGACTGTAATCGTAATGATTGTGGAGGTCAGTGACCTTTCTGCTGTACAACAGTTCCTTTACCACACACACAAACTCAATTTGGGTGGCAGCAGGAGCTACTGGTTAATATCATCTAATTGTTTACAGATACTATAAAGCTTAGAGATGCAAAATTGGAGGTTTTAGATGTAATGTGCACCCATACATCACCGATTACATGGGTATGTCGATATTAAGGCTTCATGCACACAGGACGTTAGAAAAAGTCCTAAAACGTCAGTAGCTTATCGGTGATTTTTTTCTGCTTTTACCAGCGTTATAGTACCGGCGTTTTTGCGCGTTTTTAAAGGGCCAGCGTTTTGGGGTTTTTTCCCAATTAATCTAAAACCTCCAAAAACGTTGGGGATCGACGTTTAGCTGCGTTTTTGAGCATTTAAGCGTTTTTACTGCTGAAAAACGTCTCTCAGAACTCACCGATCTTGGGTTTTTTTACAGCTCAAAAACGTCACTGCTAAAAACAGTTGATAACAGCCTATGTGTGCATGAACACATAGGATAACATGATGGAGGGTTTATAGATTGTAGAAAAAAAAAAAACATCTGCAGCTAAAAACAGCTGCTGTAAAACTGTCAAACAACGTCCTGTGTGCATGAGGCCTTAAAAAGAAAAGAAAAAAAACACTAACAGACAGAAGGTTTTCAGTAGCACATTCACAATACATTGATGCCATCACTGGACAAACACTGCCATAAATATATAATACTAAGTGAGGAAGAGGTTTACACTTGTAAGTGTTGTTTTGTTCCTAAATGACCTGTGCAGAATGGCCTTTCATACAATTGCACATCATTAGCTTTTTAACTCCCATAATAAAACATCAACATCTTGTGAGCAGCTTTGTTCTCAGCATAAAAGAACACTAATGTTGATGGCTTGAAGACCATCTTTTGTATTGTGATTCTTGCTAGTATTTCAGTGGTGGAATGTTGCAGCTGGAGAAAAATAAGACGATAAATATACTCCCCCGATTTATTCCAACATACTGTAATTTTATTTGTAGTTGAAGAGACTGGAAGTGCTTCTAGGCCCATCCGTAGTCGCTTCTGTTTTTCACAGTACGCTTTCCACGTGTCTTCATTAAAGCCATAATTGAAGTAATCTGAAAGGTCAGCACCTAAAGTTGGGAAAATAAATAATTTACTAAAAAACAGAGTCTAACCTCATGTAATAAAAGATAAATAGGCCGATTTATACAAAATAATATACAATTGGCCATAACAACCAGTGCGTAAGAATATGGGACCAATGCAGGAATGGAATATTTGGGAAAAACAATAGCATAATATAGCCTGCAACAAATGAAATTAATTTGCTAATTCCACCATTAAACATAGCTACTTTGCTTAACCACTTCCCGCCCGGCCTATAGACAAATGGCGGCCGGGTGGTTCAGATGTCCTGGCAGGAAAACCCGCGATTGGTGGTGCGGTGTGTCAGCCTGACACGCCGCATTACCGATCTCGGTAAAGAGCCTCTGTCGGAAGCTCTTTACCACGTGATCAGCCGTGACCAATCATGGCTGGATAACAGTATAAACAGGAAGAGCAGTGTATCAGCTTTTCCTCTACTCACATCAGACGCGAGTAGAGGAGAGCGGATCGGCGGCTCTTCTGACTGGGGGTCTGCGCTGATTGTTTATCAGTGCAGCGCCCCAGAGGATCACCACCCAGAGACCACCAGGGAGCCCAACCAAGACCATCAGGTAAGGGGCTACAGTGTACTATAGGGATGGCATTGTGCCTCCTTATCAGTGCCACCTATCAGTGCTGCATATCAATGCCACCTATCAGTGCTGCTTATCAGTTCCGCCTATTAGTGCCCGTCAGTGCTGCATATAAGTGCCTCATCATCAGTACTGCCTCATCAGTGCCCATCAGTGCAGCCTCACCAGTGAAGGAGAAAACTTATTTATTTGCAAAGTTTTGCAACAGAAAGAAAGAAAAAACCTTTTAAAAATGTTCAGTCTTTTTTTATTTGTAGCGCAAAAAATAAAAAGCGGTGCGGGTGAGGGTGACGTTAGGGCTTGGGGGGAGGTTGGTATACATGTGTTTACCAATGCCCCCCTGTAGCACAGCGGGCGCAAGCAGTGATCACCAAATCGCTGCTATATGTCCCACTGACAGCTGATAATAGTAACCCCGAGTGTTACTATCAGTCTGTCGTTTTCTCAATGAGTGAGAAATTCCTTACTCATTGACGCCAAGTGCTGCAGAGAAAAGGGACTTCAGTTCTTTTTCTCTGTCTCAAAATAAGAGATACAGGGGTCTGTTCAGACCTCTGATATCTCCCCAAAGACCACACCCTCTTTAAAAAAAACCAAACATAGTAAAAAAAAAAAAAAAAAAAAAAAAAATACACACAGCTGCGGGGTGGCTGTGTAATGTAAAAGAGTCCAGAGATGCAGGGGGTTGTGTAACGTAGAGGAGATGCAGAGGAGCAGGGGCTGTGTAATGTAAAGAGGCCCAGGGTGCCGGGGGGTGGTGTAATGTAAAGGGGATACAGAGGAGCAGGGGGCTGAGTAATTTAAAAGGGATGCAAAGGAGCAGGGAACTATGAAATGTAAAGTGGCCCAGAGGTGCAGGGGGGTGTGTAATTTAAAGGGGATGCAGAAGAGCAGGGGGCTGTGTAAAGTAAAGGGGCCCAGAGGAGCAGGGGACTGTGTAATGTAAAGGGGTCCAGAGGTGCAGGGGGCTGTGTAATGTAAAGGGGTCCAGAGGTGCAGGGGGCTGTGTAATGTAAAGGGGATGTTGAAGAGCACCTCCCACACCACCCGTCTACCTACTCGGTAGGTATCGGTAACCGGTATCGGCGAATACCAAAAGGTAAAGTATCGGTACTCGTACTCGGTGGCAAAAAAGTGTTATTGGTACAACCCTAGTTCTAATCCACCTGTACTCTGTACAAAACTTCAGTTATACTTTAAGAGACCCTATTTAGGCCTCATGCACACTGGGCATGCTCAGTTCCTCTGAACACGTTTGCTCATGACAGGAAAAAAGCACTTGAAAAACTGCACCTAAAGCCATGTTTTGGGTGTTCATTCATTCCACTAACCCAGCGGTTCTCAACTCCTGTCCTCGCGACCCACTAACAGGCCAGGTTTGCAGGAAAACTGAAATACATCACAGGTGATATCATTTGCTGCTCAGTGATTACAGTATTCTAATCTGCATCTCCAAGGTAATACTTAAAATCTGGCCTGTTGGTGGGTCCTGAGGACAGGAGTTTAGAACCACTGTACTAACCAGAATGGTCATTGGAATGAATGAACGCTCAAGTGGTAAACGTGCCTAGCATTTAGCCGCATTTCCAAGCGTTTAGGTGCGTCAAGCATTTTTTCTCCTCAAAGGCTCTTTTTCTGTACGCCCAAGTGATGGGGTTTTTTTCAGCCTCCAAACACTCCTCTTCTAATGTGCCTGTAAACGACTATGTGTGCATTGCCACATAGCACACCTCTGTGTTGGCCTTCGAAACAAAAAATGCCTGTAAAAGCGGCATTTATTTATTTACGCCCCGTGTGCATGAGGCCCAAAAAGTAATTGAATCTTCCCACTGCTGGCGAGCTCAAGGGCTGCTAGCCTTCACTTTAGTAGAAATGAGTGTTAGCACCTGAGGGGGGTTTTGACTACAGTTTATGTACTCTAACAAGCTTTGACCAAAGTTACACTTAAATTCCTGACTGTCCTGATACAAACAGACAAAGAACTAAGAATTCCTGACCTACGTACTTGAGCTGGGTCAATGACTTGAAATGGTGACAGGCAGTAAGTTTTAAACTTACAAATGTGTCCACAATGGTAGCTCCATATTCCTAGCCTGACAGATTCCCTTTACATGGGACATTACATATTAAAGTGGTAGTCAACTCGTCCTCAAAATCAACACCCCCAAATCAGTTTGCATATCGCACAGGAATCAAATTGCATGGGTGTTCTGCTGCAGACCAAAAAAAAGGGTCCTGGGGGAGTTTGATCCGAATGCGATGCAATTTCAGGCATACAATCTGTATGGCTGAAATCGCATCAAATAGAGATCGCATGTGGTTGACACTGCAAATCGGTGCGAATCACATCTGATCTTGCAGAATGCAGCAGTGTGAACTGGCCCCAATTTCCTTTTGGACACCTTATAGGGAGAGTTCACAATATGTTTACAGGTTTGACTTGTAGCTTCTAGGTGGGTTCTTAGCATCTGGAGACAATCCTGGTCGGGAAAGGGGGGGGGATATAGACCCAAAAAAAGGAAAAAAGGTAGTATATTTACAAGAATGGAGAGCAGAGGGTGTTGTCTTATCAGTATGATCTCAGGGCTCTGTGTGGGTGCCATAAGAGACATGTGCAATGCATGCATTTCGGGTTATTTTAATAACCCTCTTCTCAAAAATAATTAAGATAAAAAACATAAAACAACTGAAGCCCAGCTAAATCATAGGAGGAGAAAAAATGTCTGTCACTGCTGCACATAACTACAGAAATCTGTACACAAATGTCAGCATGGCTACACACAACTGTTACATTATCTGCACAGATCATTACCTGGTTTTCTCCATGGCTTGTCCTCAAAGGAATCCAAGTCCACCTCTACTAGCGGAACTCCATTAATACTGCCTGGGGCATCCAAATCCACTCCTTTGCCTTTCCCACCTACAAAGAAGAATACAGTTTAATATCTTTAATCAATTCTACTTGCCTGCAATGTTACATCTGGAACGTTACATTTGTAAATACGTTTTGTAAATAAAAAATAAAAAACACATTAGTAGTACTAAAGGCTACACTTTTAATCTTAATGCATTCACAGCATTAGGCTCTCTTCACACCTGGGCGTTCCAGAATCGCAGCAAAACGCGGGACAAGTTTGTGATGCCATTAATCTTAATGGCACCCCAATCGTGCAGCAATAAAATCGCTCTGCAATTGCAGCAAACTACAAATCTACAGTATTTACTTAATACAACCTCTGCTTTTTTTTTTGTACGAAAAAAAAATTTGTATTTTATTGAGTTTGTGTAAACCAAAATTCAAATTTAGTGTATTTTGTCCTAAAAAGATAGATTTGACAACATAGAAAACATTTCATCTGTCATCTTCTACAGGCTCTCTGCTTTACAAAAATGTTCTTGGAGCTTTTAAAAATGGTCTAGGTAAAAATGCAGATTTTAAAATGTGTGAAAAATGATTAAAGAAAACAAAAATTGCTCCAGAAGAGAAGTGGTTAATTACACATGTATGTGTTTAACCCTTTTGATGCTGGAACATTTTTCTCCATTTTTTGCATGTTGAAATACACATTAGGCCTAAAAAATTACTTAAAACATCCCAAACATATTTTCTGAAAGCAGGGACCCTGTAGAATAAAATGACGGCAGTTTATGTCACATGATATTTGTGTTACCGTCAGGCAGCTGACATCTACTTTAATATCTTACTTCTCAAAAACAGCTTACCTGCAGGTCCATAAATTCTACCTCCAGTTTTAATGTTCAGGTTAACAGGGGCTGTACCATAGCTTCTAAAAACACAAAAAGCATGAAAATGAATGTCCACAATGAACACCAGCTACCTAGAATGGCTGGCAATATGCATAACCTACCCATACTGAGGTGCTGTTTTAATATCTCCAATAGTAACATGAACATCGTCGTCATCATCATCGCTATCACTGTCACTGTCATCTTCGGTCTCTGTCACCTTGAACAATTATGAAAACAAGCAAAATGAAACATGTTTTTGTTTTTATAATGAGGAATGCTGTGTTTGGGCCCTTTCACATGGAGCAGCTCTACTCCATTTAGCAGGGGATCTGTGAGCTGAATGAGAGCTGAACAGGACAGATGCATTTACACAACGGATAGGGGTGGCCCTGTGATAGCTCTATGGTTGACTGGATGTAAAAGGACTTGAGTCGGTTTATATCAGGCTACCTCCGATTCGTCATGTTTAGGTCTAGAATAACAGAAAAAGGACTTTTTTTCTTTTTTTTTTTTTTTGGACCTTGACGAACTGGGAGGAAGGTAGGTATAAACAGACATAAGTCCATTTACATCAGCCTGTCCACAGAGTTGCATGGAGATTCCAATCAGGTCTATCTGAAAAACTGACAAGCAGACAGGATCAGAAAGCCCATGTAAAAAGGACTAAGTGCCCGTTCACACAGGGGCGACTTGCGATCCAACTCGAGTTGCCTCAAGTCGCTTGACATTTGAAATCCCATTGAAATGAATGGGAGCCATCTTAATATACACGACTGAAGTCGCTCCGACTTCAAGGCGACTTCTGAAAAGGTTCCTGTACTACTTCTAGGCGACTTCTATTCAACTTGTGCCCATAGGATTCAAAAGAAGTCGCCTCCAAGTCGGATCCCCATCTACATGGAAGCGACTTTACAGTTAAAAGAATAGAATTTATTTTTTGGCAGCCCCCTCCCTCCCTTCTCTGATTGGTCAAGGCAAAGTCACCTGGCAAAAGTCGTGTTGTAAATTCGCCTAAGGTCCTTGAAGTCGCGCTGAAATCGCCTAGCGAAGTCGCGCCAAAGTCGGGTCGCCCCTATGTGAATGCAGGCTAAAGCCTAGCACACATGATCAGAAAATCGTAGGAGAAAAAAAAAAAAAAACTTTTTCAAAGCAATCGTACATTAATCTGATTGTTGGTACACAGCTTTCGAAAGAAGGGACAAACACAAAATGTTTTCTTGTACAAAACCAAAATGAACGATTTTCATTTAATCAGTAGTGTATTCATCAGAAAATACAATACAAATACGTTACATTACTTCCGAATTTTTACTCTGTCGTACGATAATTTTCGTAACCTCTTCATTTTCCATATGGAGACTAGCATACCAATTAAAAGACAGACGATCATTTGGCCGATAATCTCATCGTGTGTACCAGGCTTTACTGTGGAAGTGTACCAGGATTTTTTTCCTTTAGGCCTCATGCACAAAGGACGTTTTTTAACTGTTTTTCAACAGCTGTTTTTAGACTTTTTTTCTACAGTCAATAAACCCTCCATCATGTTATCCTGTGTGTTCATGCACACATAGGCTGTTATCAACTGTTTGTGACGTTTTTGAGCTGTAAAAAACCCCAAGACCGGAGGATTCTTTTGGACGTTTTTCAGCTGTAAAAACGTTCAAATGCCCAAAAATGCTCAAAAGCGGCAATCTCCAATGTTTTTGGAGGTTTTAGATCAATTGGAAAAAAAAAAAAAATGCTGGCCCTTTAAAAACGCAAAAAAAAAAAAAAAAAACACACGCAAAAACCGGCGGTAATCTAACACTGGTAAAAGCTGAAAACATCCCTGATAAGCTACTGACGTTTTTTGGCTGTTTTTTTAAAGTCCTGTGTGCATGAAGCCTTAAAGTGAATGTAAACCCGATTCATGAAATTTGATTCTTATCAATGAGTGTGTTTCTTCTGCTCAGTAGCTCTGTTATCAGTCTGCTAACTTCTGACAAGTTCTCCAACACAGAAGGTAAAAGCAGCCTGAAATTTGTGTCAGGGAGGTTGCTATAAATAGATTAGCACAGAGCTGCCCGATTCACAATACAGCTCTGAAAGCCTTTGCCTATGTGGAGTGGGGATGTGTGCCTTTCCTCCAATCAGCTGTCTTGGCTGTATGCCGAGATTCCACTCCCAGTCCTGAACAGGAAGAGAACATTTCTAACAAGAGGTAAGAATTCTAAATATATATAAAGCTGAAGACAGATATGTATTATCTGAGGCTATTCACGTCACTCACGTCGGTATATGTGAGGGTTTACATCTACTTTAAATGTAAAAAGTATATTAATAAAGCTGTAAAATCGCATTAGGGGGAAACATTGTATTTATGCCAAAGTGTTTGATGGCATCTGGACTTTATCTACATTGCGTTTTGGGACTTTTGCCCACAAAGACGACTAGCCATTTTCATTCGATTCCACCATCCATGCTAAACAAGCATAGATGGAGGAATCTACTCTACTCGGCCATTGTATTCAGAAAGCCACAGCACCCGCAACTGTCTGAATACCCAAACAGTGATTGCATCTGATAGGAGTTCCATTCTGGTAACGGAATTCAATATTTGGATAAAGGTGCACTGGTCTGGAGGTTCCAGTGACACTCTACCAGGTATGTGGCAGTACATGCATGAACATTAAGTTACCAGCTTCCACTACTTGCAACTGGTTTATAATTTTTTTTAAAAAAGCATGTCACAACATAAATATAGAAGCTGGACTTGTTTTTGGAAGTGAAAGGTCCAGATTTTTTTTTCCTTTTTTTACCCACACGGTCATCTCTCATTACTTGGTTACTTTTTCTGGGTCAGATACTCAACAAGAGACAAGGCTAGAGCACAAATGACACCCCAGAGCCACAACATAGACAAATACATGGAAGAAGCACATGGTTTCCAATAGGAACAGTTCTCAACAAAACTTGCATACTGCAATTTGTACAAAATAAGACCCTTCTAAAACACAGCATACATCAGTGTTCACTATTGCAATGCATTTTTCTGTATGCGTAATGGGAAGAAAGAGCTTCATGCCTTGAACTCCATTTCCCCCGAACCAATCAAAAGCCACAAAGAATGCAGTCACTTATGCACAAGTTGTAAATTTCATAACTACCAATCACTACAGCCTTATTTCACAAAAAATAAAAAAATCAGACATAACATTATTGGCAATATTACCGGTTTTGCAACACCATTTTCAGTAGTTTCAGCTTCAACACTGGTTACTGGATGAGAGCTACAGAATACAAAACAGAATGTGATAAACAGTTGGGTTACACACACGTACTTACAAAGAAAAAAATAAATAACAGGTAGATTGCCTTAAACCAGGGGTCTTCAAACCAAAGGGCAGGTTTATCGTCCTTCAGACTGTAGTGGGGCCAGACTGTGGCCAGGAGTGGACATTTTCCTGGCATCAGTTGGGGTAAACTTAGCCATATTTAGTATTAGGGCTCTTTTACACATACGGTCCGTTTGGGTCCGCCTGTCAGTTTTTCAGGCAGACCCAAACGGACGCTCCATTGTGCTCCATGGAGCGGCGGATGTCAGCAGTGACATGTCCGCTGACACCCGATCCGCTCCGATCCACCAAACAGACGGATGGTAGCCCTATTTTCCATCCGCCTGGCGGATCGGATCGGATGAGCACGGACAGACGGTCCGTGCTCATCCGATTCTCCATAGAGGAGAATGGAGCTCTGACAGGTCAGTCTCTGCACTGTAGCGCAGAGACTGTCCTGTCATCCGTTCGCTCAGCGGGGATCAACGGATGGATCCCCGCTGAGCCTGTCAAAACGGGCTCAGCATGTGTGAAAGGACCCTTAGGGATTGGAATAATGCTGCAATGGGCATTATAGGGAGGAATAGTGCCCCATTATTGGTGTTATATGGAAAAATAGTATCTCATATTAGCGGGATGAATAGTGCCCCAAGGGCCAAATAAAGGCAAGCAAAGAGCCACATCTGGCCCCCAGGCCGCAGTTTGGAGACCACTGCCTTAAATCAAGAGCGGCCAATCAGATTTCACTTTTTTTTTTTCAGCAGTTTGTAGAGTAGAAGGTAATTGCCTGTTTTATGGTTATGGTTACTGCACCTGTTCTTTGCTTATTTAGTAAGAATAGTTTAACTACTTCCAGACTAGGTCTTTTCTGGCACCTTTTGTTTACATGGATCAACATTTTTTTAGAACCATTTTTTTTAACCACTTCCCGTCCGCCATATAGCAAAATGACAGCAAGAAAGTGGTTTCATTATCCTGACTGGACATCATGTGACGTCCAGCAAGATAAGTCGCTAGCTCGCACCCGCGGGGACGTGCACTGCAGAAATTGGTGGTGTGGCAGTCTGACACACCGCATCTCCGATCCCCGTAGAGAACCTCTGACATAGGTTCTTTGCCATGTGATCAGCTGTGTCCAATCACAGCTGATCGCAGTGTAAACAGGAAGAGCCATTTATCGGCTTTCCTCCATTCACACTGACAGGCGCGAGTAGAGGAGAGCCAACGTGCTCTCCTGACAGGGGGGGTCTGCACTGATAATTAGCACATTGGATTATCAGTGCAAACCCATCGAGGATGCCCACTGGAGACCACCAGGGATGCCCACTGGAGACCACCAGGGATGCCAATCAGCACCCATTAGGATGGCACTCTGTGCTAATCAGTGATGCCTGTCAGTGCCTCCTGATCACTACCGCCTATCAGTGCCGCATATAAGTGCCTGGTCATCAGTGCCAATCAATGCAGCCTCATCAGTGCCCGTCAGTGAAGGAGAAAACGTACTTATTTACAAAAGTTTGTGACAGAAACAAAGAAAAACTTTTTTTTTTTTCAAAAAAATGTCGACATTTGTTTTGTTTAGCAAACAATAAAACCCCCAGGGGTGATCAAATACCACCAAAAGAAAGCTCTATTTGTGGGGATAAAAATGAGAACATTTTTATATGGAGTACTGCATGACCGTGCAATTGTCATTCAAAGTGTGACAGTGTTGACATCCAGGTAAACCAGAAGTGATGTCAGGTCATCGCTTCCAGGTTGCCATAGCGGAGAGGTGATCAAAGTCAATCTGGGCTTTGTTCGGCTTTCCAACAAGCCGGAGGGTTGCTCGAGTCTCCTGGTGGGACAGGAGAGCCCGAGCAAGCCGTGAAAGTTGGAAGTTGGGGGGGGGGGGAGCTGTAAAAAAACTTTTTTTTTTTTCAAAAAG
>BLSH010066713.1:1580485-1593337 GCA_018402905.1 Glandirana rugosa | reverse complement strand
AGCCGCGGAACGCGACGAGAGGGGTTGGGGGTGGGCAGTCCCCTCCTGTTGCTTGTAAAAGCAATCCAGCAGATAGTTAACATACGGGTATATCTCTGGTCCAGAAGTGGTTAAATAATGGCACATATAAAATGGAAGTCCAGGAAAAACAAACTTTCTTTTCTTTCTTTTTTTTTTTTTTTAATGTTTGATTGGACCAGCTAAGTTGCCTCTAATACTGGTCATACTATGCTGGAGATCCTAAAAAGCACAGCTGCATTCCTGCCAGATACTACTTTTAGATCTGACCTTCTGTTCTTGAGTTCCAGCACTTGTACAGTAAGGGTCCATGCACACTAGGCGGCAGAAAAAAATGACAGAACTATTGACAGAAAAGCACCTATGGAACGCATTGTACACATGCTTAGATGCATTTATAAGCACATATAAAAGTGCTTGACACGCCTAAACGTCCCGTTTAGGCGTGTCAAGTTTTTTTTCTGCTCGAAAGGTCCTTGTAAAAACACACTTTTTTTCAACCTATAAACACTCGCCTGTAAATGCCCAAATGTGCATGGGCACACAGGCTAAAATAGTGTTGCTTCTACAGACTGAAAGAAGAAATGACAAACGCCTGTATCAGCAGTATTTATGCCCAGTGTGCATGAGGCCTAAATGAACTTGTAGTTTACTCTCCCTCACATCCATTTATAAAATGCTTTATATTCTTTTTATAGAATACAACATATTCTATGATTGCACAAGGGGAGAGGAAGGGCATTGAAAGACAGCACTGCTCCTCTGCATTCTGTGAAAAATAATTTAAAGCAGAGTTCCATCCATTTAAAAGTCAGCAGCTACAAAAAGTGTAGCTGCTGACTTAATAACCAGACACTCACTTGTCCTACGGTCCGGCGATGCGGCCGCCCGACGCTTTGCACCTCTGCCCCTCCCCGGCATCACAAGTGTGGGCGCCCGGCTGTTGTGAATGGCCGAGCAATCTTCTGGGACACGGCACGTCACATTGCAGGGAGGGAGGGGGGGGAGAGGTGAACTTCCTTCTGGAGCCAGGAGAGGAAGTGGGAGATGGGTACCTATAAAAACTAGGTCCCCGCCCCCCCCCCCCCAAAAATGACATGCCTATTGTGGCATATCATGGGGTCACCTGCACTTAAAGCGAAAGTTCCACTTTTGGGTGAAACGTCGCTTTAAGATGTTTTATAAATGGATGAGGGGGAAAGGAGGGAAAGTAAACTACACTATCCTTTACTATACAAGTGCCAGAACACACACCAGCAGAGCTAAAAGATCAAAGCTGACACTAGTGTCTGGCATGAATACAACTAAAGTTTTTAGCATTCCAAGCCACCATCTAATGTATTATACCAGCTTTAGAGGTAACTTGGCTGGACCAATCAAATGTAAGAATTTTTTTTTCTTTTAAACTGCAGTCTCATGATAAACCAATATAATTGCTCACCTTGTTATATCCTCTTCATCATCATCTGGTCCTGCAGCTTCATTTTCCTCTACAAATAAATACAAATTGAGAATATGGCAGTCATCTTCAAAGGACTTGAAACATTTGTTACAAAGAAAATCTCATTAGGCCTCATGTAAAAACCAGAAGGAAAATGGGGCATGTTTCTGCCAGCAACAAGATATCTCTCATATTTTCAGTTTCTCCTCCCAGCCGGCATTACAAGCTCATCTGTTCCTCTAGATCTCATCTAAAATGATTACTTGCAGCATAGATGGGAAAGGAGTAAGAACACAGCATCACAGTCACACACTATAATACATTTACTCCCAGGAGGCATTTTTAAATTTAAGAAAAAATCATTAATAAAAAGTTATGTAATTAGAGGTACTTCCAGAAGAAAAAAAAAACAGTATAATGGCATAAACTACACAAAATATTTTCTTTTAGTTTTAAAATAAGTAGGGAAAGAATTAGACACGGTCAGGTTTTCAATGCTGTATGCTTAACCGGTTCCCGACGGCGTGCAGCACATTTACTGCTGCAGAGTGGCAGCATCCCGTGAATCGCCGTATACAAGCGGCTGCTCGCACATGCAAAGCTAGTATGACTTGTTTGTTATTTAACCGGTTCCCATATATTTACTGTTGCACTGTGGCAGTATAGCGCGAATCGCTTCACCCTGCAGGAGTGTGCCAGTGGCTCAGTCAGACCCAATGTCCACAGACGAGCCGCGATGACCTGCCAGAGAGAAAGGACAGGGAACCGCCAATGTAAACATGGCGGTTCCCCGCTCTGTCAGTGGGCATGTAAAAGATCTACTGATCCCTGTCACTGGGATCAGTTAGATCTCTTATGCCCATGGTAGCCCAAGCTCCCTCACAGTTCGAACACGCCCAGAGAACACAGTTGACCCCTAGATTTCCCCCTGCAGGTTAACTCCTTCCCTGCCAATGACATTTATACAAAAATCAGTGGATATTTAAATTTCTGATCGCTGCATAAATGTCATTGGTACCAAAAAAGTGTCAAAAATGTCCAACATGTCCACCCCAATAGCAAAGTCCCGGTAAAAATCGCAGATTGTCATTACCAGTAAAAAAAAAAAAATCTGTAAAAAAAACGGCAGAAATGAATTCTCATGGTTTGTAAATGCGGCAACTTTTGCGCAAACCAAACACCGATTGTGATTATTTTTTTACCAAAAATATGAGGAAGAATATAAATCAGTCAAAACTGATGAATAAATTTGTTTTTTATATATTTTTTTTTTTTTGGATTTGTATTTGAGCAAGAAAATATTTGGGGTTTTTTTTGCAAAATTGTCGCTCTTTTGTTTTTAGCGGTAATCAGAAATGACACAGAGGTGATCAAATACCACCAAAAGAAAGCACTATTTGAGGGGGGAAAAAAAAGGACACAAATTTCGTTTGGGTACAAAGTTGCACGACCGCGCAATTGTCAGCTAAATCGACGCTGTGCAGAATCGCAAAAAGTGCTCTGGTCCTAACATGGGAAATCCTTCCGGGGGTGAAGTGGTTAAAAGGAGGACTGTGGGGTTAGTAAAAAAAAAAAAAAAAAGCACATACTGTCCTCCCTTTATGTTGCAGCATTGATGTGATGCTGAAGCTGTCCCACATCGGCTCGAAGATGAAGAACTGAGCAATCGCATTACTGATGAAAACTCTGTCAGCTTGGAGAAGAGAACAGAGACTTGTTTAGTGATGCACCGAAATTCCAGCCACCAAAAATTGTCAGGTGAAAATAGGGATTTCAGGGTTGTGCCGGGAAAAAAAAAGTCCCAATAATGGTTGCAGAAAACGCCTGCAATTCTACCCTGCTTATGGTGTTTTTTTGTAGATATGCGGCTCAAAATATGCATCAAAAACTTAAAACGGGTGCATTTTGATGCTGTCTTACTGCGTTTTCAGCACAGCTGGGTTTCAGCCTCCCAATAAAAAGCAGGGCCAGGTGTCAATTAGACAGCTGGGTGGATCCTGACTTCCAGAGCCTGCAATGGCTCTGCCCTATCAGCTTATCATAGCCAACAGCAAGCTGTCAGCCGACTCTGGATCACAGGAGTACAAAGGTAAGTGCACTTCTGAGAACCACAAGGGAAAAGCTTTGGCCATACTTCTCTCAAAAGTTCCCCTCAGTTCCCGTTCTTATACCAAGACAAGTAGTGAAGGGAACCCCATATGAGGACAAAGAGAAATAAAATACCTGAAAGAAGTTGTAACCCTTTTTCATCCAACTAGAAAAATTATGTTTAACCTGTTGAGATCCGCGCTATAGACGAAAGACGGCTACAGCACGGATCTCAATCTCCGGGACGACGTCTATTGACGTCCGCCCCTTTCCGCGCCCCCAGCGCACATTCACAGGCGGCCCGCACGCTGCGTGCCTGCGGAGCTGCAGAACGGGGAACCGCCGATGTAAACACGCCAGTTCCCCGTTCTGTGAGAGGGGGACAAGCAGATCTACTGATCCCTGTCCCTGGGTTCAGTTAGATCTGTTATGTCCCTGCCAACCCATCCCCCCCCCCCTCAGTTAGAACACACCCAGGGAACACTGTTAACCCCTTCACTGCCCCCTGCAGGTTAACCCCTTCACTGCCAGTGACATTTATACAGTAATCAGTGGACATTTACATTTCTGATCGCTGTATAAATGTCATTGGTCCCAAAAAAGTGTCAAAAATGTCCGACATGTCCGCCCCAATATCAAAGTCCCGATAAAAATCGCAGATCGCCGCCATTACTAGTAAAAAAAAAAAAAAAGAAAGAAAACGCCATAAATCAATTCCCATAGTTTGTAGATGCGATAACTTTTGCGCAAACCAAATCAATAAACGCCGATTGAGATTTTTTTTTACCAAAAATATGTAGAAGAATAAAAATCGGCCAAACCCAATGAATAATTTTTTTTTTTATATATATTTTACTTTTGGATATTTATTAGAGCAAAAAGTAAAAAATATTGTTCTTTTTTCAAAATCGTCGCTCTTTGTTTGTTTATAGCGCAAAAAATACAAACCGCAGAGGTGATCAAATACTACCAAAAGAAAGCTATTTGTGGGGAAAAAAGGACATCAATTTTATTTGGGTACAACGTCGCACGACTGGGCAATTGTCATTCAAAATGCGACAGCGCTGAAAGCCAAAAATTGGTCTGGGCAGGAGGGGGGTTTAAGTGCCCAGTAAGGAAGTGGATAATGTAGTTGCAAAAGCAGAAGGATTTTTTATCCTAATGCATTAACATAAAAAGCCTTCTGTGTGCAACAGCCCCCTAATACTTACCTGAGCCAATCTCTATCCAGCAATGTTGCAGGAGAGACTCGGCTGCCCGGGACTCTCCCTCCTCATTGGCTGAGACAGCAGCAAAGTTCCATTGGCTCCCGCTGCTGTCAAAGTCAGTGAGCCTAAGAGGCGAGAGGGGGCAGGGCCTAGCTGCGGCTCAGTGTCTGAATGGACACGTTAAGCTGCAGCTCGGCTCGGGTGCCCCCATAGCAAGCAGCTTGCTGTGGGGCCATTCAACATGAGGCACTAAAGAGGGACCCAAGAAGAGGATGATCCGGGCTGCTCTGTGTAAATCCAACTGCACAGGGCAGGTAAGTATAACATGTTTGTTATTTTAATGCACAAGGAGACATTTCCCACACAGAATCTGCTGATCATCGCACTCGTAGTCTTTCAAGAATTACAAGTCTGTCTGCTGCAGTGGCAGATAGGACTAGTCTTTTATGCATTCACAGAGCCCTGCACAGCTGTATCAGTTAGTTATACATGCGACAGCAGCTACAGGGAGAAGGAACCCTTCTCACTGGGGGGGATCTTGGGGAGGTGGGGTTTGCTAGAACATATTACACTTTAAATACAGGTGTAACATATAACATGTTCTAAAAGTGAACTTGGCATTTAAGAAGTCACAGCAAAAGTGCTTTAAGATTATGACTCAAAGTTTTAACTGGAACATGATGATTCCACAGCTGTCACACCTCCCATCCTGCTCCTGAACAACTAACAGTACACATTAAAGGTGATTGGATAAAGGGCCAATGAACATGAGACTTGGAGAAGCTACAAAACATCTTCATTACAGATCAAGTCCAGTTCAATGCAACTATACGTCATAGCATGAGCATTCAACATTACTGGAAAAGTCCAGTTAAAGTGATTGTAAAGGTTCGTTTTTTTTTTCTTTTTAACCACTTCAGCCCTGGAAGGATTTCCCATGTTAGGACCTGAGCACTTTATGCGATTTGGCACTGCGCCGATTTAACTGATAACTGCGCGGTCATGCGATGTTGTACCCAAACAAAATTTGCGTCCTTTTTCCCCTAACAAATAGAGTTTTCTTTTGGTGGTATTTGATCACCTCTGCGTCATTTCTGATCACCGCTATAAACAAAAAAAGAGCGACAATTTTGCAAAAACAAAAAAAAAAAAAAATGTATTACTTTTTGCTATAATACATATCCCAAAAAAAAAAAACATAAAAAAACAAAATGTATTCATCTGTTTTGACCGATTTATATTCTTCCTCATATTTTTAGTAAAAAAAAAAAACCCCAAAAAAACGCAATCGGCGTTTATTGATTGGTTTGCGCAAAA
Source organism: Glandirana rugosa (assembly GCA_018402905.1). Lineage (NCBI taxonomy): Eukaryota > Metazoa > Chordata > Amphibia > Anura > Ranidae > Glandirana > Glandirana rugosa. The sequence goes on along the minus strand of BLSH010066713.1, from coordinate 1,587,265 downwards.
GTTGCCGTATGTAAAATGTATGAGAAATCATTTCTGGCGGTTTTAAATTTTTTTTTTTTACTGGTAATAGTGGCGAACTGTGATTTTTATCGGGACTTTGATATTGGGACAGACATGTCGGACATTTTTGACACTTTTTTGGGACCAATGACATTTATACAGCCATCAGAAATTTAAATATCCACCAATTACTGTGTAAATGTCATTGGCAGGGAAAGGGTTAACCTGCAGGGAGAGATCTAGGGGTTAACTGTGTTCCCTAGGCGTGTTCTAACTGTGAGGGGGCTGGGCTATCATAGGCATAAGAGATCTAACTGATCCCAGTGACAGGGATCAGTAGATCTTTTAAATGCCCACTGACAGAGGGGGGGGGACCGCCTTGTTTACATCGGCGGTTCCCCGTTCTGTCTCTCTGCCAGGTCATTGCGGCTCGCCGGTGGACATCGGGTCCGCCGAACCGCAGGCACACTCCTGCAGAATTCGGCGGGCACGAGAGCATGCCGGCGGCAGCGTGCTCCAGCCAATGGCTCCTGCTGCTATCAATCTATCCAATGAGGAGGACCTGAGACAACAGCTGGAGCTGCTAGGCTTGCCCTTGACGCTGGAACGATCGGGTTCAGGTAAGAAACAAAAAGGGGCAGCAGCAGCACAGAAGATTTTTCACCTTAATACATAGAGACTTTACAACTCCTTTAACCACTTGCCGACCAGCCGCGGTCATTGTACTGCGGCAAGGTGGCAAGATCCTGTGAAACGCCATCATTGTACGTCGGCGCGGGATCTCGCTTTTGTGGGCGCGCACTCTCACTGGCCAGTGGGAGAGCCAATCAGCAGTCCGCCAGCCATCCGCGATCGTTCCCCGAAGTGACAAAACGGGGATCTGCCTGTGTAAACAAGACAGATCACACAGATCCAGTCTTTCTGCTATGCAGGAAGACGGATCTGTGTGTTTCCCAGTCACACAGTCCTCCATATATTAAGTAACACCTCCCAGGGAACACATTTAACCCCTTGAACACCCCTAGTGTGAACCTCTTCCCTGCCAGTGTCATTAGTACAATAACAGTGCATATTTTTAGCACCGATTACTGTAATAATGTCACTGGTTCCCAAAAAAGTGTCAGAAATGTCAGTTCGATGTCCGATCTGTCTGCCGCAATGCTGCAGTTCTACTAAAAAGCACTGATTCAATACTAGTAAAAATAAAAAAATGCTATAAATATATCCCCTATTTTGTAGACGCTATAACTTTTGTGCAAACAAATCAATATACGCTTATTGCGATTTTAACAAATATATGTTGAAGAATACATATTGCCGTAAACTGATGAAGAAAATTGTTTTTTTACTTTTTTTGGATATTATAAAAAAAAAAAAATGTAAAGATTTTTTTTTTCAAAATTGTCACTCTTTTTTTGTTTATAGCGCATAAAATAAAAACTGCAGAGGTGAGCAACACAACCAAAAGAAAGCTCTATTTGTGGGGAAAAAAGGACATAAATTTTGTTTGGGTACAACATTGCACGACCGTACAATTGTCAGTTAAAGCAACGCAGCGCCGTATCGCAAAAAATGGCCTGGTCAGGAAGTGGGTAAATCCATCCGGTCCTTAAGTGGTTAAACGCGACTAACTACTGCTGGGTCTACCTTAACATGAATAAATGAGAATATTAAGAAACATACAAAACGTATGGTGACCACACACAATGTGTTAAACCTGCATAATTCATGTCCGAGCCAACAAAGCAATTGAATTGGACATCGATCGAGCGAGACAAAAATGGCATGGCCGAGCAATAAAAAAAAAGCCTATCCAACAGGCTAGATCAATGGCATTTTTTGTGCTCATGTGAATCATGTACAAACAATCTACTTGTAAGGGCAAGAAAAACCACCATCTATCAACCCTGTAAAATTGTTTTTTTTCACCACAACCAATAGACTAGGGTCAATCAAAATCATTACTATCTGTCACTTATCACTCAGTGGCGCCATTTGTGTCTCGTTCATTGGATCTCCAATTTAATTGTTTTGTCAATTGGGACATTGATTGTTCAGTTTAATATGGCCAACACAAGCCAATCAAAAGAACCAAGTAACAAAGTGCCTAAATAAACACAACATATTTTTAATCATGTTAGAAACACTAGTCAGTGACTACTGCTGGCTGTAGTTATCAATGTGTCTTTGCCGTCCCCAACAACCAAACACCTGCACTAGAGCTTGAAAATAAAGCCTCGTACACACAAACCGATGGTTGGTCCAACTTTTGTCCAAATTGGGCGACGGCGCTTTGGTTTAGCGCACTAACGTGAATCAAGTAATCGGCCAACAAAGCCGAACGTAGTGACATGTTACGAGTGTATAACGAGGAAGTTCAGATGAATGTGATTTGTGAATTACGAACACAGGTTACACGACCAAACACTTCCTGGATTCCGAGCATGCGTGTTTGCACTTACAACTTTTGGTTGGTCAACTTCTGTACACACGAGCCAACAATTGGCCAACTCCTTGTTGACCAACACAAGTTTTCTAGTTTCGGCGTCCAACTTCTGGTGGACAACGATTGGAAAATCAGATGTAGGATCGTGTGTGTACACACGATCGGATTATCGGCCAACAGGCTGTTTGACGACCGTTGTTAACCAAGCATCGGATTGTGTGTACGGGCCTTAAGAATCTGGTTGGCTGTTGTATGAGAAAAGTTAGCAAACATTACATCTCAATATGCTAGGAAAGGAACTGCATGCTAGATATTTGTGTCTACACAAGTGGTTCTCAACTCTTGTTCTCAGGACCCACTAACAGGCCAGGTTTGCAAGAAAACTGAAATATACCACTGCTCAGTGATTGCAGTATTCTAGTCTGCATCTCCCCAAAATTTGGCCTGTAAGTGGGTCCTGAGGACAGGAGTTGAGAACCACTGGTCTACACAAATTCCATAATGAAAAGGATTTTACAACACTTTCATCCATAAGGCACAGTACATATACAGTTTTTGCATGCACATGAATTCTTTTGAATCCGTACACACGGTCCAATTATCAGTAAAGATGGGCTCGGCGTGTTCACAATTGCACGTGCCCGAGCCACCCGGGAAGTGAATCCTGCACTGCGCTAAGCAGAGGCAACGAGACATTCCCTGATCACTGCAGCCGCACACCGGAGAAATGTCTCACTGCCTGTGATTAGCACAGCGCAGGGTTCACTTCCCGGTGGGCTCGGACACGTGCACTTGCGAACATGCCCGAACCCATCCTTAACTATCAGCTGAAAATCTTTGTACAACAGCCTGTCGTCCGATAATCTGACCATTAGTATGCTCCATTCCACAGCCGATTTTACTTTATTGTCCAACAAAAGCTGGATGAGCGGACTACAAAATTTTTGTCTGCCGACAAGGCCTTGTCCGATTTTCGGCTCGTCTGTACAGAAGTTGGACAAACAAAAGTTGAAAGTACAAATACGCATGCTCGGAACCCAGGAATGACCCGGCAGTGTTTGGCCGTGTAAACCTGCGTTCAAAATTCACAATCGTGAAGAGGAAATTGAAATAGCAAAATGCAGCAGACGGGGCCCAAAGGGTGACACACGAAAACTGATCTTCCTCTTTATACGCTCGTAACACGTCACTGCGTACGCCTTTGTCGAACGATAATTTTACTAACGTCAGTACGCTAGACAAAATCACGGACAGCCGATTTTGGAAAAAACTGGACGTGCGGTCGTACGACAATCGCAGCGTGTACAAGGCATCAACTGCTGCGAATGTCAACACCATGAGAACAGGAGAGCGATGTGACAGTATAGATCTATCAATCAACTGGCCCAGCGCATAACAACATAAATAAGCAGATTATTAAAACTAGCTGAGATGGTCTACAATGGATCAAAAAGGTGTGACATCAGCACGTTGGGGCTTTTTCAACTGGATCCATTGAATGTAATAGATGGACATGGAACCTGATCATAGCAAGTCATCTCGTTTCCTCCACTGAAACATCTTGCCCTCTATAAGGCCCGTTTCACATTGGAGGGGGTGGAAGTGGTAAAGCGCCGCAAATTTCAGCAGGGCTTTTCCTCTATGGCGCCGCCATTCAGACGGGAGCAGGGCGCTTTTAACCTCCCAGGGTTAAAAGTGCCGGTGCGCCGCGGCTTCCGAGGCGGTGTGTAGCCACTTCAGAAGCACTTGCCATTGAAAAGCGCACCACCCCAAAGATGCTGCTTGCAGGACTTTTCCTAACGTCCCAAACTGGGGTGGTGATGTTTTTCAGGTGCTTTAAGGGTGCTATTTTTAGCGCAAAAGTGCCTGAAAAACCCCCAGTGTGAAGGTGCCCTTAAGCTCTCGCACAAAAGCGAAATAAATATGATTTTTTTTTTTTTTTTGCTGTGGACAGTGCAACACATTTGCATAAAAATCCATAATACAGCAATATGTTCAGAGACATAAAAGATTTACATGTATACATGTAAATTGAAACACAGGCAGCTAAACGAGGATGATGAAGAATTTTACGAGAATTGTCTGTGTGCAAGAGGCCTAATGCCTAGTACACATGGGCCGAACGTCAGGAGAAATCGGAGAGTTCAATACAAACCGGCCGACATTTGGCCCATGTGTATGTCAGCTGGTCCGACAGAAGATGGCCTTTGGTCGAGCATGCTGGAAAACCAGTACCCGATCAGCTACAGATCAGTGCTCTCAGCCAATGGCTGAGAGCGCTGATCAGAGTGTTCTGGAGAGTGGGGCGCCCCGTCAGAACACAAATGCTCAGCAGGGAAGATCGCTGTACTAACATATGTTAATACAGCGGCTCTGACCTGAATTTGATTGTTAGTACAGCAGCTCCGACCAGAGCTGTCAGTTTTTTTTCGCTTAACCCGCTGAGTTAAAAAAAAAAAAAAAAAAGTGTGTAGCATGCTTTACAGAATAAATCATCTAATTCACAACCACTAAGCAGAGAAAAGAACAGGGGTTATATAGAGACTCTCCTCTTTTCTTTGACATTCCTGCTCTCCTCTTAAAAGTAGAACTATAGGAAAAACTTTTTTTTCCCATTTTGATAGAATAAGGGAGGATTCTAACCCGTCAGTTTAGTTCTGCCATTTTTTTCAAGTTGGGGGAGATTTACCTTCACTTCCTGTACCATAGCCAAAACAGGAAGTGAGGAAATCCCTACAAATTAAAGGAATCCCTTGGGAACCCCAGGTCACCAGAATTAGTATGCCCATTGGAAGATTTCCCCTCTATAACTTTTCTGGAGACAACTCAAACTTTGGGATTTTCTTTTACTTTCACTTTCAATGATAATGGTAAACAGAACAAATAGAAAGGTTCAATCTCCATAAACAGGGGGCACAGACAGCAATAAAAACTGACAGGTGTTCTAATCCCTCTCCACTCCACTCTATCCAAAACTAAAAACAGTTTTACATTTAAATGTACTTTATTGAACTCCACAAAAGAATTAATCCCCCTGCGGGTTGATGCCATAATGCACTAGTACATACCGCATACTAGCACATTATGACAGCCTTACCGCTCAAACGTCCTCTAGCGCTGAGCTGTCGCCACTCCTGGGACATCCATATTTGCCTGGTCTTCCTCCCGGGTTCATGCTCTCTGGCCACTTGAATAGCTGGGCTATGATAATGTCACTCCCACTCTTCACCCCGGCACACAACGGGTGCCATAAATGTGGTCTGAGGCTCAAATGACAGGCTGAGAGAAGCATTTATGACAGAAGAGACCACTAATGTCTCTTCTGTTATCAATCCTTCCTGTCAGCATTTTTTTTTTCCATATGAGAGTTTAATACAGTTTTAAAGGGCGAGTTCACCTTTTGAATAAAATTGACTCATCAGTCAAAAAGCCCCACTTCAAAAAAAATAAGCCGCTTTTATTTTTTCTTGGTTTAAATGCCATACCTGTAAGCCATACACAGGAAAGACTGAAAAAAACGTATTTTAAAGGAATAAGCCTGACCCTGCCTATAAGCTAGAATGCATCATATGTTGTGCAGTTAGCACAGGCATTATAGGAATGATCTCCCCATTCACACACCACACATGCACAGCGTGCTCCCCCATAGCAGTGGAGGCTGATGCTATATGCAGTGCTGCTGCTATAGAAGGAGGAAGAAAGCACAGAGCTCTGCCTCCATTAATGGAAGACTACAAGTCCCATCCATCACTGCGACAGTGGGAATCACAGATCTTCATACAGCACAAACCTGGTGATGTCACTGTGCATGTAGCTCAATGATGGCTTCCTCCCGCCCTATAAACAGAGTGTGTAACTCTGTACAGACCTAGGGCCGGTGGAAGAATCTGCAGGGGCCTGCACCTTTGATGACCCAATCTCTGCAGATGTCAACGCACAAATTTAAAGTGATCATAAAGGTTCTTTTTTTTAAAATAACAAACATGTGACACTTACCTGCTCTGTGCAAAGGTTTTGCACAGAGCGGCCCGATGCTCCTTTTCTGGGCTCCCCGGCGGTGCTCCTGGCTCCTCCTCCTCATCGAGTGCCCCTGCGGAGAGTCGCTTTCCATGGTGGCAATCGTGCGGGTTCGCTCCAGAGTCCTGCTGCTGCGCCCATTGACACAGTCACTGGACTTGTTTGACAGCAGCGGGAGCCAATAGCTCCTGTTACTATCAATCTGTCCAATGAGAACCTGAAACAGCAGCTGAAGCTGCTGGGCTCGTTCTCAACGCTGGAGCGATTGGGTTCAGGTAAAAAAAAAAAAAAAAAAAAAAAAAAGGGGGGGGGGGGGA
>BLSH010066713.1:1567227-1580475 GCA_018402905.1 Glandirana rugosa | reverse complement strand
GTCCTGCTGCTGCGCCCATTGACACAGTCACTGGACTTGTTTGACAGCAGCGGGAGCCAATAGCTCCTGTTGCTATCAATCTGTCCAACGAGAACCTGAGACAGCGGCTGAAGCTGCTGGGCTCGTTCTCAACGCTGGAGCGATCGGGTTCAGGTAAAAAATAAAAAAAAAAAAGGGGGGGGGGGGTCTGCAGCACAGAAAGTTTTTCACCTTAATGCATAGAACGTAATAAAGTGAAAAGCCTTGGGACTTTACAACCCTTTTAAAGTGCAAATCCAGCTTACACTTTAATACCCTTAAAATTGCCTGAACCTAAGAAAGATGTATATACTTAACTATTGTCAGTTGGCTCTGGTCACATGATCTTCCCTGTGTCAGCCAGCAGCAGTTGCCAGGTAGAGGATAGTGCGTTCTTACAGTGGATGATGATACCTGGGAACAGTGTTGTCACCCATAGACTTCAATGGTCCATCTGTTGTCGGTACTCCCTCCTCTCCACTGCAGCTGCCACTGACTAACACAGGCGAGATCACGTGACTTGACTGGAGCAACCTGAAAATAGGCAAAGATATACATCTTTCTTACACAGAAGAGTCAGCATAGGTGTTAGGGGAGGGGACAGTTTAAGGCTAGTTAGGTGTAAGCTGGAATTCTCCATTAGGCCCGGTTCACACACTGCAACAATGGCTCCGAATTTGAAGCAGTTGTCACATCAGAAGTCGGACCCCATTCAGTGCAATGGAACTGTTCTAATTGGTGCGACTTGAGTCACTCCGACTTTGAAAAAGGTTCCTGCACTATTTCAGTATGACTTTGATAGGACTTGCATTGACTCCTGTTAAAGTTGCATGCTAGTCGGGACAAAGTCACGCTGGGGTCTGGCGTCAAAGTCGAGGGCAGTGTGAACCCATATTAAAAGTATAACTAAAGGCAAAACTTTTTTTTTTAGTTTTGAATAGAGTAGAACACCTGTCAGTTTGTATTGCAGTCTGTGCTCCCCCACCCCTTTTGCTATTTGTCCTGTTCAGGGCTCAAGTCCTGCGGGAACGCATGGGAACGGAGTTCCTGCACTTTTCCGGTTTGGCTTGATGCACAATGTGGTGGTAGTAGTAGTGGTGGGGGATCTTGGATGAGTTCCCACACTTTTTTTTGCCAGGACTTGACCCCTGGTCCTGTTTATCATTATCATCAAAAGTGAGAGTAAAAGAAAATCCCAAATTTTGGGTTGACTTAAGAACTGGGATAGAAGGGAAATCTTCCAATAGGGACATCCGGTGATTCCCTCCCTTTGCAGGGATTATTTCTCACTTCCTGTTTGTCTATGGGACAGGAAGTGAAGGGAAATCTCCCCAATGGGACACAGATGGCAAAAATAACTGCCGGGGGTTATATCCCTTCTTTACTTTATTTAAATCGAGAAATAGCTTTGCCTTTAGGAACACTTTATGTTATATTTTATTAAAAAGTGGGTGCATGTTATAAATGGCAGAGGTATTCAAATAGCACCATAAGAAAGCTCTATTTGTGTGGGAAAAAAGGACATCAATTTTGTTTGGGTACAACGTCGCACAACCGCACAATTGTCAAAGTGACGCAGTGCCGAACCGCAAAAAGTGCTCTGGTCAGGAAGGGGGTAAATCCTTCAGGGGCTGAAGTGGTTAAGGAACATAAAAGGTGGAGGAGGAGTCTACAGCCCAGCCATGGGGCTGCTGTGCCATGTGCTTTCAGTCATCAGCTATGAGGAAGCCTCCCCTCCCCCCTCAGACCCAGCCAGCCGCATACATAGTCGTTGTATGAGCCCCCCTCCCACACAGCACACCCCCGTACCCCCATAGAGCCACTCTTCCTCCTCATCCCCGCCTCCGCCCGCGGTCACGGTGCTGGTGGCGGCGGCCGCTGTAGAGGAGGTGGTGGAGGACGGAACGGCGGCAGCAGGGCTGGAGCCGCTCATCTCCGCTGTGACCACCATCCGCTCCAGCACCTCTCCGCCGGCGGACATCTTTCCTACGGGACTGCGAGAAACAACTATCGCGAGATCTGGCCAGCCTGTGACGGCCAGAGACTCAACATTACCTTCCAGTGATTGGAGGACCCGAATGACATCACGTGACAGAGTAGAAAGCCCCCAGGCGGCCATGTTAGGTGAGGGCGAAAGTCACAGCTCCGGGAAACTATAAGCGCATGCTCAGCTGATGAAGCGAAACAACGAGTAGCTGTCCCGTGTACAGGCAGTGCATGCTGGGAATTAAAGTACTAATTAGAAGCCCTAATACATAGAAGATATTCAGTTCAGGAAGCATTGTGTATCATAAATAGTGTTTCTGTAATAAAATACTGCTTTTCATCCAATTGTCTTGCTTTGTTGTATTTTCTTGTTTTGTACTGATCTCCAGCAGACTTTAACCACACCCCCTTACTGACCGGGCCATTTTTTTGCGATACGGCATTGCGTCGATTTAACTGGCAATTGCGCGGTCGTGCGACGTTGTACCCAAATAAAATTGATGCCCTTTTTTTCGAACAAATAGAGCTTTCTTTTGGTGGTATTTGATCACTGTGGCTTTTATTTTTTTGCACTATAAACAAAAAAAGAACAAGAATTTTGGAAAAGAAAATATATTTTTTACTATCTGCTATAAAACACGTCCAATAAAAATATGTAAAAAATCTAATTTCTTCATATATTTAGGCCAATTTGTATTCTGCTACATATTTTTGGAAAAAAAATCTCAATTAGCGTATAGTGATTGGTTTGCGCAAAAGTTATAGCAACTACGAACTATGGGATAGCTTTATGGACTTTTCTTTTATTAGTAATGGCGGCGATCAGCGATTTTTAGCGGGACTGCGACATTGCGGCTGACAAATTGAACACTAAGTGACACTTTTTGGGGACCGGTGACACCAATACAGTGATCGGTGCTAAAAAAAAGGCACTGTCACTGTATAAATGACACTGGCAGGGAAGGGGTTAACATCAGGGCGATCAAAGGGTTAAATGTGTCCCCTCAGTGTGCTTACTAACTGTGTGGGGTATGGACTGACAGGAAGAACACAGAGATCGCTGTTCCTGATTACAAGGAACAGAAGATCTCTGTGCACTTTCCTGTCAGAATGGGGATCTGCCTTGCTTACATAGGCAGATCCCTGTTCTGCCTCTCTGTAGAGCGATTGCAGGTGGCCGGCGGACATCAGGTTCCATGCATTGGCTCCCCCTCCTGTGCAGCGGGCGCCCACAGTACCTATTACACGAAACAACATACAGGTATGTTATAGAGCTGCCCTGCCGCAGTATATATGTGGTGGGCGGTCTTTAACTGGTTAATGCCCAATAATGCTTGAATTGATATGACCCCCCCCCCCCCTGCTTCTAAAGGCCCCTATTAGTTAGTCTATTATTCCATGAACAGATAGGCGTGTAGAGGCAGAAAATATATCACTTGTGCATTCAGAAGAGGAGAGCTTGGGAGAAGAACACAGCAAACACACATTGACGCTAGACATGTTTAGGCACATTTTTTCATTAATGTATTCTAATGGCCAAAGTGAATTAATATTCTGGGCAGTAGAATGCATAAATCACAAATGCATGAATACGCATGCAAAATGCAGCTTTAAGCACATTTTTTAGCACTTGACTTCCGGAAGATTTACCTCCTTCATAACCAGGCCATTTTTTGCGATATGGCACTGTTAATTTAACTGACAATTACGCAGTCATGCAACACTGTACCCAAATAAACAAAAAAATGTCCCTTTTTCCCCACAAATAGAGCTTTCTTTTGCTGACATTTGATCACCACTGCGTTTTTTTTTTTACACTATAAACAATAAAAGACCAATAATTTTGAAAAAAAACAATAGTTTTTACTTTCTGTTGTAAAACACATCCAATAAAAAAAAATTGAAAAAAATTAAATTTCTTCATAAATTTACGCCAATATGTATTCTGCTACATATTTTTTGTTTAAAAAATCCCAATAAGTGTATATTGATTGGTTTGCGCTAAAGTTATAACGTCTACAAAGTATGTGATATTTTAATTTATTTTTATTTTATTATTATTTTATTATTTTATAATTATTATTATAATTATTATTATGTATTTTACTAGTAATGGCGGCGATCAGCAACTTATAGCGGGACTGCGATATTGCGACGGACATTCTGACACTAACTGACATTCTTTGGGGACCAGTGACACTAATACAATGATCAGTGTTTAAAAAATTTGCACTGTCACTATACTAATGACACTGTCTGGGAAGGGGTTAACATCAGGGGGCAATTAAAGGGTTAACTGTGTGCTTAGCCAGTGTTTAACTATACTGTGGGAGGTGCTTTTACTAAGGGAAGAGATGGAATTTATTGTTTGCTTTGCAGGGACAAAAATTCCATCCCTTCCCTCCTGTCAGAATGGTGTCTCTCTGCCTAACGATCGACGGGTGCCGAAGAACATCGGATACTGTGCACCCACCGATTGGCTGCCGCTGTGTGTAATCACAGCGGAAGCGAGTATGTGTCCCCCCTAGTCGGAGGATTCAGATCATGTATGCAATATGGCACAGGGGTGCCGCTCTGTAGCAGTAAAATTGCTATAGGGCGGATCTTAAGTGGTTAAGATGTGTTTTCCTCCCGTGGATCAAAGGCATCCAGAGGATAAAAAATAAAGTCCGGTTTGCATGAGGCCTAAATCTGCAAGAACTGGTCTCCTCCCCTTAGTGCTTTCTATTGGTTAAAGTATAACTAATGTCCCTCTCAGCTTGGCATCTGCATAGTGGACTTCTGGCGCTCCTATAACTCACTACACAGAGGCGTAACTAGGACCTTCAGGGCCCCGGTGCAAGAAGTTATGAAGGGCCCCCCTAACCCCTGGCCAGGGCCCTTCCCTCTTCCCACTGATCTTGGGGCCCTTTAATCCAGTCGCGGGTCCCTTTATTATGGTCCCATCGAATAAATGAATAGCTGTGTATTGAGCCTCCCATTCATTCAGAAACGGAAGTATAGTAAAAACAGTTTACTATATGTCACGACACGTGGGGTCAGGTGACATGTGCGCACCGCTGGAGTGCGAATCGCACCGATGGTTGTGAAGCTCACCACTAAGGTTGTGGACCTAAGGCTGACTGCTGCTAAAGAGTTCCGGCTGATACGGGAAGAGGGCCACCTGGAGCACGGACACTGAAACACAGGGAGCTAGTGCATCAGTTTCCCCAGGGCACGGAGTCTAAGAGCCATTGGGTGTTCACCAGAGCCTCTAGTGGTGAGGATGGATTTGGCTGCAACTGGATCAGGATCGCGGCCCCTGGGGTCCCCTCAGCTCACGCTCGGCTGGCTACAGAGAGGAAGAGAGGAAGCAGCAGTGCAGGAACAGCAAAGAATAGTCAGAGGTAATAGCAAAGGGTCAGGGCCAGGGTTGCTGATAGAAATCGTGGGGCCCTGTACAGACTACCTAACAGGCACCCCCCCAAGAAAGTATTAAAGCTATATTTCTCTAAAATACAATAAAACTATTAGCAGACACAAATACAACATAACTCACAGAATCCCTGCTAAATCTAAAAGATAAAACTGAGTTATTAAATAAAAATGAAGGTGAGATGAAAAAAAACATAGAGGCTCCAGGATCAGAGGGACAGAGGGAGAGAAAAAAAATTAAGCTCTATGCACACTGGGCTTAAAAAAATTCCAGTTCACTAGGCAGAAAAAACATTCATATAGAACTTTTTTGTACAAAGTTTAGATGAGTTTAGGAGAACCGGAAGGGTTTTTTCTTCTGTCTCTAAACGTAGAGCTTATCCACTTCAGCCCCAGAAGAATTTCACACTTTAGGACCAGAGCACTTTTTGCGATTCGGCACTGCGTCGCTTTAACTGACAATTGTGCGGTCTTGCAAACGAAATTTGCGTCCTTTTTTTCCCACAAATAGAGCTTTCTTTTGGTGGTATTTGATCACCTCTGCGTCATTTCTAATCGCCGCTATAAACAAAAGAAGAGCGACAATTTTGCAAAAAAAAACACAAATTTCTTACTTTTTGCTAAAATACAAATCCAAAAAAAAAGAATATAATAAAACATTTTTTTCCATCGGTTTTGGCCGATTTATATTCTTCCTCATATTTTTGTTAAAAAAAAATCGCATTCGGCGTTTATTGATTGTTTTGAGCAAAAGTTCCCGCGTTTACGGATGATGAGAATTCATTTCTGGGTTTTTTTTTATTTTTTACTAGTAATGGCGGCAATCTGCGATTTTTTTTAGCGGTACTGCAATATTGCAGCGGACATGTCGGACCATTTTGACACTTTTTTGGGACCACTGGCATTTATACAGCGATCAGTGCTATAAAAATGTACTGATTACTGTGTAAATGCCATTGGCAGTGAAGAGGTTAACCTGCAGGGGGCGCTCTAAGGGTTAACTGTGTTCCCTGGGCGTGTTCTAACTGTGTGTGGGCTGCCCTGGCTGGGGAAAAGGGATGATCACGGCTTCCATATAGAGGAAGCCTGTGATCATCGCCCTTCCCCCTTCAACAGAACAGAGATCCATGTTTACTTACACGGACCTCCGTTCTCTCTCTGCGGGGGGGCCATCGCGGGTAGAGTCCGCCGCACCCGCTCCCTGGCCCCCCCCCCGGACACAGTGAGCGCGCGAGCGAGTGGTTAAAGTATGCCTGTAATCGTCCTAATGTGTATGGACACATAGGATAACATTGAGCTGCTTCTACAGGCAAAACTCTAAACTCCTATAGAAGCAAAGTTTTTTAAGCTAGTGTGCATGGAGCAGCCTAAGTTACAGAGATAACAAACTCCAGTGCTGAGAGGAGGGGCGGCCCACACAGGGAGGGGGATTAGTGAGGGACGACTGTCTCTTTCTTAGCAGATTAAAGCTGGCAGAGGGAAGGAGAGCAGCTTTCATCTGGTGGAGGAAAAGAGACACAATTATCATCTGTTACTAATCTCCCCTGTGTGCTCCGGGCCCCGTACACCAGGGCTAGTGGTCCCCCCCTATCAGCCGCCCTGGTTAGTGGCACAAGCAGACAGGAGAAACAGAGGACAAGCCAAAGATCGGGGTATCAGACAGGCAGAGACAGTCAGACAATCCAAAGATCGGTACACGGTATAAGACTCCAAGCAAATGATAGGAACAAACACACAAAGCCAAACACGGACAAACGTTGATCATCAATGCAGGCTTGCACTGCCTGGTGTTATATCCTGTTCCCAATTAGGGCCTGGAGTGGAGACCAGCTGAGGAGAGCCTACAAAAGCACGCAGGTGAGGGAGGACCAGCCTTTAACTGGACACATGCAGCAAGGTAGGCAATAGATAAGACATGAATATTTGCTGTGGTTTCAAGACAGAATGTTTACTGTGGTTTTATGAAACTATGCTTCAGCTATGAGTGAACCAATTGGTACAAATCACTGACTGTCTATGCAGAAAAGGAAGGAGCCGGTAAATGACAAATTTACCAACCCGTTCCCAACTCTCCATCATGACACATCTTCTACAGCAGCTGGCAGGAGAGAGGGGAGAAGACAGCAGCTCTGTGGGGGGGGGGGGGGGGGACTAGGGAAGCACACAGGGACCCTGGGAACAGCAAAGTAAGCTGAATAGGAGGGGCGGCGGGGGCAGCATATAGAGGAACCAATCTCCTCCATTAGGAAGAAAATGTAGGAGAGTGGTTCCTCTAAATGCCGCCCCGCCATCCCTCCTATCCAGGTGAAAAAGTGAGGCACACGGGACCCCTGGAGCATGGGGCCCGGTTGCAATTGCAACCCCTGCAGTTATGCCCCTGTCACTACACTATTAGTGAATGTATGGTGAAGATGTTTCTCCTATATCTGACTGCCTGCACTTTGCCTGTATGTGATGTCTTATATATTGACCATTTGCCTGTTTTCTCAACCACATTTCTGCCTGCTGCCTGTACTGACCCTTTGCCTGCATAATGACCATGCCTCTGCCTGCCACATGAGCAGCCCCAGTCTGTTGATTGACTATGTTTCTGCTTGCCACCTGGACTGATCCTGTGCTTGCATACTGACCACATCTCTGCCTGCTGACAAAGCCGACCCTGGCCTATTAATTGACCATGACTTTGCCTGCCATCTGCATCAATCATATGGCTATGCTCTGTCCATGCTTTGCTATGATTAAGCACTAATTTATGGTGTGAAACGCATCAGGTGGTCATCCCTGTCCTCTGTCTTCCTGTATGATGTAACCTATATGGATTTTACCACATTCACAATAAAAGTGTTGCATGGTGTGTGGGCATCCAGCACTTTCTTCATTCATCTGTTCATGCAGAGCCGCACCTGTGCATATGAGAGCCTAGACGGTGTTTGGTTCACAATAGCCTGGAGTAGTGTGAGTTTGTAATATATAAATCCTGTATAATAATAATAATAATAATAATTTGTCTTAAAGTGCTTAAGACCCAATTTGCATAGCTAGTCAGGACCACACACCACCAAGAATCAGTGTAAATTTGTGGTGGGGATCACAGGTGCGATCGGCCACAGCCAGAAAATGCATACAAATCATTAACAGGCTGACAAGCGATGGATGCAGTTTGTGTCCAGGGCCGCTCAGTTGTCCCTAACCGAAGGTAACCGTGCAAATGTGTGATTACATATGTACAGCTGCAGCACTTGTCAGCTTGTCATTAATTTGTACAGATTTCCTGGCCATTTCTGATCACACACCTGCAAATTTACGCTGATTCTGACCATGGAGGGCCGTGTTTTGCTGGCATGGAGATGCACAGGTGTTGGGACACAGCAGCTGCATGGATGCTGTGTTCCAGAATGACATCTGTCACCCAGGATGTGTTCGGGGGTGTGTACCTGGATAGAGGTTATATTGGGAGCAGTGGCTGTGTCCAATCAGCCGCTGTGCCCCAATAGACAACAATAGGACTGCCAGCACTGGGATGCACACAACACTTGTGCATCTCCATGCTGATAAAACATTGCCCTGCAAGGGGAACCATGTCATCACCCCGTGTGATTGAGGCTTTATGTATAACTAAAGGCAAGTTTTTCTTTCACTTTTGGATATAGTGGAGAGGGGATTAGAACCCCTGTCAGTGTTTTATTGCCATTTGTGCCCTCAGTGAGATTCACCCTATTTGTCCTGTTTACTGTTATCACTGAAAGTGAAAGTAGAAGAAAAAAAATGAATTTATGGTTGTCCCCAGAACAGGAATAGAGGGGAAATCTTCCTATGGGTACACTATGGATCCCCCCCCCCCCCAGAGGGATTTCCTCTCACTTCCTGTTTTGGCAATGAGACTTGAGTGAAGGGAAAACTACCCAATTGGACACAGCGGGCAAAAATAAAATTTGCTGAGGTTATAACCCTCCCTTGCTCTCTACAAAATAAAAAAAAGGTTTGGCGTTTATGTCTACTTTAACCGGAGAGGCATCTATGGATTACCGCCCCCTGTGGTGCATATCAGCATGGATCTGCAATCAATGTGTCCTTTCGGACACAGCAGATCACAGACCAGTGGAAAGAGCCAATAAAAGCTTCTTTACCATGTGACCAGCTGTGTCCAATCACAACTGATCACAGTGTAAACAGTATTTGCCGGTTATCATAATTTCTCTCCTAACGCTGACAACGCGTGAGGAGAGGAGAGCCGATAAGCGGCAAATCAAGAAAGGGGACATCTACACTGATAATCAGGGCACTGATCATCAGTGTAGCCCCAACAGTGTCCATAAGTGCTGCCAATCAGTGCCCATCAGTGCTGCCTGTCACTGGCCATCATTGATGCCTATAAGTGGCTGCCTATCAATGCCACATATCAGTACCTCCTCATCAGTGCCATCTCAGTGCTCATCAGTGCAGCCTATCAGTGCCCTGTAGTGCAGCCTCATTAGCGCACATCGGTGAAGGGGAAAAATTACTTATTTTGAAAATTTTATAAAAGAAACTAAGAAAAAATATTTTTTTTCTCACCACTTCCCATGCGCGTGATGTAAACAAAAGATCGATATTCTGCATTTTTCCCCCGATCACTGGCTTCAGACAGAGGGACATGAGTCCCGCAAACGGTGAAGCACTGCTATGCAGTGCCCTCCAGTGCCACCTACCAGTGCCCACCATTGCCACCTACAGGTGCACATCAGTGCTGCCTACCAGTGCCACCTATCAATGCCCACCAATGCCACCTATCAGTACTGCCAACCAGTGCCCAATCATCAGTGCCACCTATCAATGTCACCTACCAGTGCCCATCAGTGCGGCCAATCAGTACCCTTCACTGCCGTCCATCAGTGCCCACCAGTGCCGCCTCATCAGTGCCCACCAGTACCACCTATCAGTGCCCATCAGTGCAGCCTCATCAACGCACATCAATGAAGTAGAAAAATTACCTGTTTTCAAAAGCTTATATCAAGCTATAAAACTTTTTTTTCAAAATTTTCATTCTTGTTTTTTTAGCAAAAAAATGAAAATCCCAGGAAAGGGGTGTAAGTGCCCAGTAGGTAAGTGGTTAATATTCAGAGTCTCATGTTTGTTAATATTTTTTTACTTCTGTGTTGTAACTTCATTTGCAAAAAAAAAAATCTAAAAAGCTGTGACCGGGTCGCAGTGGCTCCATAGCACCACGACGCCCGCGCCCTGATCAGGACCTAAGTAAGTGACTGTCAGCCCGCCCAGCTCCTGGCAGCACGCGACGCCTGTGTTTGTGATGACGTTTAATGTGAGCGCCGTCCACGTGGTGACACGTCAAGTGTTGTCATTCCCGGCTCTTACTATGGCGAGCGGTACGGGGTTAGCGGCGTTCAGTGTGAAGGTATGGGAGCCGGTGGTGGCCAAGTCCCGGCGGGCGGTGGTGTTCATGGACGATCCGTGTGCGGAGGTTCTGCACTGGTGTGGCGGCCCCGAGCTCTTCCTGGCGGCCGGGGCTCTGAACGTCAAGGAGTTCTCCAGCTTCGAGTCTGGTGCCTCCAACCAGCCCAAAGCCGTGTTCGTGGTGAGCGGGGCTGTGCGGGGCCGGGCCCTGGAGGTCATGCAGGATGTGGTGAGCCAGAGCTCCTTCCAGTACTGCATTGTGGTGAGTGCTGTGAGCCCCGGGGAGACTGAGGCCCGGCCTGCACAGGAACAGCTGGAGGAGAAGCTGTGTCAGTGGATGGGGAACATGGGCTACACCGCCGAGGTCTTGTGGGCCCCTCTGTTGCTGGCCCCGCTCAGTCCTCATCTCCTCCTCACACCGGCCTTCCATGACCTCTTCCCCCTCCTACCGGACCAGGACCTGCATGCCCTGAACCGCTGCCGGCCCGACAAGAAGAGTTTCCTGGCCCTGGCCGATGTGGACTTCCCTTCTCTACCCCCTGAGCTTCAGACTCGTATCCGGAGCCTGGTGTGTGAGCTCAATGTGATCATGGAGGGCATTGGGGTCCGGGAGGAATGCTTCTCTGTGGGCCATCTCAGCAGGATCATTGCCGGAGAACTGGCCAACTACCCTCAGGCCAAGAACCGACGGAAGCTGGCACAGAACAAGGCCTCCCTGGTCTTCATAGACCGGAGTCTGGATGTGACGGGTATGAGGACTACCTTCTAGACTGGATAGCATTGTGTGGGGGGAGTGCCGGACACAGGCCCCTCGGTAGTCTGGTTCCCTGTGGATGACCTCATCAGAACTAGAAATAAGCGGTCCCCAGAGACGGACTATCACAGTGGATCCTTGGTTCAACATACGACTAACGTCACCAATAACACATTGTCACTGGATGCTATCAATGTTTTGTCAGATGTATCTTGTATCAGTGTGATGAAGAGCTCTGGGGGCTCGTTCACACTGCCTGCATGCTAAATGCTCCCTTTTAGCCCCGGTTCACACTTGCTATGTGGGAACCAGCACGATTCTAGTGCAGGTTCATCATTGCATCTCCCTGGCAGGCATTTTTATACTGCCCTCTGAGAACTGCTGCTGGTGTCATTACAAATTAAAGTGATTGTAAAGGGTTTTTTTTTTTTCAAAATAACAAACATGTCATACATACCTGCTCTGTGCAAGGGTTTTGCACAGAGCAGCCCCGACCTTCCTTTTCTGGGGTCCCTCGGCGGCGTTCCTGGCTTCTCCCCTAAATCAGGTGCCACTCGGAGAGAGCTGCATTTCATGGGGGCACCCGTTCAGGCATGCTCCCGAGTCCTGTTGCATCCATTGACACAGCAGGACTTGGCCCTGCCCCCGACTCCTGTGTCACTGGATTTGATTTACAGGAGCGGGAGCCAATGGTTCCTGCTGCTATCAATCTGTCCAATGAAGACCCGGGGCAGCAGCTGGAGCTACTGGGCATGTCCTCAACGCTGGAACGATCGGGTTCAGGTAAGAAAAAGGGGGGCAGCTGCAGCACATAAGGTTTTTCACCTTTATGCACAGACTGCATTAAGGTGAAAAACCTCAAGACTTTACAACTCCTTTTAATGGCAATCCCAGATCGGATCGCAGTGCAAACTGTAAATTCGGACAGAAATCGGATCTGATTCCAGTGCAGGGGAAAAAGGGTTCCTGCAGCATTTTCGTTCTAATGCAATGCGTGTTCAGCCATACAAACTGCTTGGATACATTTGCATCGCACAGACATCGTATGTGATCTGCACTGCAATGCACTGCAAATTACATGCAATGTCTGTGTTCGCAATAGTGTAAACCCAGGCATAGTGTGCAGGTAGTTGTCAGTTTTGCCCTGCAGTGAGAGGGAGGTGCGATGCCCATTTTATTGCACTATTTACTTATTTCTCTTATCATAAAACTTTAATTGAAGTGTCACAAAGTGACACTTTGTTCATGTCTCCACAAAGCAGCCCAGTGATATGTAGTTGCTGCCTATGCACTGTATTTAAAGGACATATGTCTTAATCTTACCGCACCTCACAGTGCTTCTGCAGTGTGAACGGCGCTGGTAGAAATGAATGTGGTTGTAAAGGCTGAAGGCGTTTTACCCTCATGGATTCTATGCATGAAGGTAAAAAAGGTGTGCTGCTCCTCCCTAATACTCACCTGAGCCCCATCTCGATCCAGCTATGTTGCATGAGAGACTTGGCTGTCCCGGGACGCCCTCTCCTCATTGGCTGAGACAGCAACGGTAGCCACTGGCTCTCACTGCTGTCAGTCGCAGCCAATGAGGAGAGGGCAAGGCTGAGCCGTGGCTCTGTGTCTTATGGACACATAGAGCTGCGCTCGGGAGCGAACATGCACCAGTGCGCCCCCCCCCCCCCCCCCCCCGT
>BLSH010066713.1:1556394-1567217 GCA_018402905.1 Glandirana rugosa | reverse complement strand
CCCCCCCCCCCCCCCCCCCCCATTGCAAGCTGCTTGCTCTGGGTGCACTGGTTAAGGGGGAGGAGCCAGGAGCGCTGACAGAGGCCCGATATGAGGATTGGGGCTCTGTGCAAAACCATAACACAGAGCAGGTAAGTATGACGTTTCATTTTATTTATTTATTTTTTTAAAACGCATCCAAACCTTTAGGCTGGGTTCACACTATTGCGATTTGGATGTGGGTTTCACCGCTTCCAATTTGCAGGACAAGAGAGTGTGACCGGCTCTCTGGAGCCGGTTTACACATCTCAGAGGAGGCCACGGAGCACACAGCAGAAGCGTCCTGTGCACCTTTTGGCTCTGTTTCGTGTCTGAATTTAGCCAAAAATTCGGACCTGAAACGGTAAGGCTCGGTTCACACCTAGGCGATCCAACTTCAGAGGCGACTTTGCTAGGCGATTTGGACGCTACTTCAAGTTGACTTCAGCGCGACTTACAGTGCGACCTCCATTCCAGGCGACTTTGCCTGTGTCCAATCAGTGAAGAGAGGGAGTTGGGTTGGCTTCAAAAATGTTTTTTTTTGTTACGTCTCTTCAATATAAATGGGGATCCGACTTGGAGGTGACTTCCATTGAATTCTATGGGCACAAGTCAGATAGAAGTCGCCTTTTCTGACGTCGCCTTCAAGTCAGAGCGACTTCCGTAGTGTATATTAAGATGTCTCCCATTCATTTCAATGGAATTTCGGATGGCGACACAAGTCGGATCGCAAGTCGCCTATGAGTGAAACGAGCCTACATGGGGATGCACCGGACCCCTGCTGTGCCCCGCAGCCGCACTTAGTGTGAACCCAGCCTCCATGTCACTTTAATTGTTTTTCTATGTGCATTAGTGGTGACTGGTATTTATTCAGTGCAGAAAAACACTGGTCACCGCATGATGTGTGAACGAGCCCCCCCCACCCCCACCCCAACGGAAACCAGGTTACCATGGGTGTCCTGATAAGATGGCACAAACCTCCACAAAATTACTTTATGTAACTTCCTCCAAAATACGTCAGAAACAAATCTCTGGTGGTTTTATTAACGCAGTATCAAACCCAAATCCAAACATTTTTTATTCTGCAGCTTACTAATTCTTAGATGTAATGGCTGCATTAGTTTCCTTTTTTAGGCTTTCTTTCTTCTATTTTCATCTGATGATCCTGCCAACAAATCTGTTTTTCAAAAGTGCAAACTCCAACAGAATATCAATTAATATGGATGAGACAAACCATTTAACACTGGCAGGGGTTTTTATAATGACCAGCTTTTATTTATTCATGTAAAACCTTTATCCCATAATCAACTAAACTGTTTGCTGTAACTACTTATAAAGTGTGAGCAGGAGTTGGGCTTCTGTTAGTGTGTCTAAATCTTCTAATACATTTAACACTCCCCTCCCTCCGGACTGACAATGCTGCTGTGCCAACTGTTTTCCTTCATCCAGAGTGCAGGCACTCTAAACCCCCTTTCACACCGTCTTAACGTTTCATGATTTTAAAGCCACAGGTCAGTGCGACTTGGCTGACATCTGTGCGATTTAATGCAAGTCGCACTTGAAATCGCAAAAGTGTTGTTCAGAAACCACCTTTTTTCCAAATCAGTGCAGCACCGCAAAGTCAGTGTTACGCCGATTTGAACAGTTCCATTGCTGACAATAGGGTGCGACTTGTCATGCGATTTGGACCTGTCAAATCGCATGACAAATTGTATCAGTATGAACAGCTGCTAATTCAGGGGAAAAAAGCCTAAACATGAAAACGAATGCAGCCACCGCATCTAATGATTGGTATGCTGCAACATGTTACATTTTTGGTTTTGGATTTAATACCGCTTTCATTTAACCCCAATTCCAAAATAGTCGAGGCACTGGGTGAAATCTACATGAGATTTTACAAATCTCATAAACCTATATTTTATAAACAATTGAAAATATGTCAAATGTTAGAGTGAGAAAATGCACCATTTTAAGAAGAAAATAAGGTTACTTTGAAAATGATGGCAGCAACATGACTCAACGTTGGGACAGGGCCATGTTTACCATGGTGTAGCACAGGACTCGACAAATCCCAGATGCCCAGGGCGCCATGGTGACCAGAAACCGCGTCCTGGCGCTGGGCAGCCGATCCTTCTCTCCCCTCACTATCTTAAAACAGCGTCTCAGATTCAGTGAAGAGCTGTTCTCTGCTTATTCTGACAGTTGAAAGGGCTGGTTCACACTGAAGCGGGGTCCGAGATTGGATGTGATTCGCACTGCAGTGCAAGTCACATGCAATGTGCTTTCAGCCATACAGATAGTATGGCTGAAATCGCATTGCATTCGGACCAAACTCGCACAGGACCCTTTTTTTGTTCCGCAGCAGAATCTGATTGCAAGGGTGTTCACACCCATGTGATCCGATTCATGTCGGAGTTTGCAGTTCGCACTGCGATATGTGAACTGATTTGGGGGTGTCAGTAGCTTTCTATTGACTCTCCCCGCATTTCGCATATGGCAGTGTGAACTGCCTGCAAGTCGGGTGCGAGAGCCTGTAGTGGGTTCGCAGGTTTCCCGCATTGCACCAGTCTGAACCGGGCCTTAAAGAAAAAGAAAATACAGGCAGCCTTGCCAAGTTTCTCACAACATCATCGGAGAAAAAAATAAACAATGTAACATTTCGTTCTTTTAGATGAAAGGGATGAACTTAGGTCTGTAAATGAGGGCAGTTTAACCACTTCAGCCCCAGAAGAATTTACCACCTTAATGACCTGGCCATTTTTTGCGATATGGCACTGCGTCGCTTTAACTGACAATTGCGCGGTCGTGCGATGTACCCAAACAAAATGGACGTCCTTTTTTTCCCACAAATAGAGCTTTCTATTGGTGTTGTTTGATCACCTCTGCGGTTTTTATTTTTTGCGCTGTAAACAAGAGTGACAATTTTTGAAAAAAAAAACAATATTTTATTTTTTGCTATAATACATATCCCAAAAAAAAAATTCTAAAAAAATAAATAAAAATGTATTCATCAGTTTAGGCCGATTGGTTTGCGCAAAAGTTATCGCGTCTACAAACTACTGGATATTTAATTTTTTTATTTTGTTTTTACTAGTAATGACAGTGATTGCAATTTTTAGCGGGACTGCGACATTGCGGTGGACAATTCTAACCCTAATTTACACTTTTTGGGGAGCAGTGACATTATTGCATTGATCAGTGCTATAACAATACATTGATCAATGTAAAAATGACACTGGCAAGGAAGGGGTTAAACACTAGGGGGGCCACAAAGGGGTTAACAGTGTTCCCTGGGTGTGTTCTAACTGTAGGGGGGGTGGGCTGGCTGGGACATGATAAAGATCACTGTTCCCGGTGACTGGGAACAGTAGATCTCTGCCATGTCCCCCTGTCAGAACGGGGATCCGCCTTGTTTACATTGGCAGAACCCTTTTCTGCCTTTGTGGTAGGCGATCGTGGGTCGCCGGCTGACATCGAGTCCCATGGGCATGCTCACGCAGCATGGGCGAGCTCATCCGCAACTGTGTCTTCGTGAGCTGCTGTACAGCTACGACGATTTGCGCAGGAGAGCCGACCTGCCGCCGTATAAGAGAATAAAATGGTGATTGTTGTAATATTTTTTGTCACACGGTATTTGCGCAGCAGTCTTTCAAACACAATGTTTTTGGGGGTAAATACACTTTAATGAATTAAAAAAAAAAAAACAGTGAAGTTAGCCAATTTTATTTTGCAGAATGTGAAAGATGTTACACCCTGAGAATCGTGATCTTTATTCTAAGTAAAAAAATTGTAATTCTCGTTTTAGCCAGAATTGTGCTGCTCTACTGTGTGCTGTGAGGTGGAGGAGGGGAGATGAGGCAGCTGGATATGCTTTAGAGTCTTTCTATGCCCTCTACTAAAGCCATGTGTACCATCAACAATTACCACTCTTTATGTGCAGCTGGGCTCCAGTATTTCATGGTGACCGGAAACCCACTAGACCAATGAATAGTCACTGTGGGGGACACACATGTAGGCGGGAAGTGGCTGCAAACAGGCAGCAGACGATCAGCAGCACTGGGATACTTCCTTCACCCTTTTTTTCTATTTTATTTAAAGTGTCGCGAAGGCTTCATTTAGATGTGCATTTGGGTGGTAAAAATGTGCAGTAGACATGTTTTTGCCACCCACCAAATGGCTACCCTTAAGCTCCATTAGGCAGCAGATGAGGGCATTTTACATGCCGCGGTTACGAGGCATTAGGCATAATAAGGAGTTTCCCCCTATAACTGGTTTTTAATGTCACTCTTTTTCTGGCCAGCCTATAACCCTAATGGTGTTAAGTTGGCGTTATTGACTGGCTGCTCTGCTGTGAGTAAGTTAGGGTTGGAGGGGCACATATTACTTGCCTTACCCCAGGAGGGCGCTGACAATCCACACTATGCTAAAAAAAACTGGCTGCTAACTTTTTTAGCTGGCTCCAAGATTCAAAGCAAATTTGTCAAGCCCTGGTGTAGCATCTCCTCCTCTTTTAACACTGTAAAAATGTCTGAGTACCGAGGCGGGCAGTTGCTCTGAGAGATGTTGCCTCGTTCTTGCCTGATATAGGATTCTAAATACTCAACAGTCCTGGGTCCTCTTTGTCGTAATGTTAATTTCAAGATTTGCCAAATATTTGCAATTGGTGAAAGGTCTGACGTGTAGGCAGGCCAGTTAACCGCTTGCCAACCGCTGGTCGGCAATTGACGGCGACAAAGTCACGACGGCGGCTGCGGGAACGAGTTTAGTGAGCGCCCGCGCGCTCACTGTGTCCAGGGGGGGCCAGGGAGCGGGTGCGGCGGCTTCGATTGCCGCCAGCTACCCGCGATGGCCCCCCCGAGCGGAAGAGCCGAGGTCCGTGTATGTAAACACGGACCTCCGCTCTGTGTGAAGGGGGAAGGGCTGTGATCACAGCCTTCCTGTATACGAAGGCTGTGACCACTTCCCTTCCCCAGCTAGGGCAGTCCCCCTACAGTTAGAAAACGCCCAGGGAACATAGTTAACTCTTAGAGCGCCCCCTGCAGGTTAACCCCTTCACTGCCAATGGCATTTACACAGTAATCAGTGCATTTTTATAGCACCGATCGCTGTATAAATGCCAATGGTCCCAAAAAAGTGTCAAAATAGTCCGACATGTCCACTGAAATATCGCAGTACCGCTAAAAATCGCAGATCGCCGCCATTACTAGTAAAAAATAAAAAAAAAATAAAAACCCCAAAAATGAATTCTCATCATCCGTAAACGCGACCACTTTTGCGCAAACCAATCAATAAACGCCGATTGCGATTTTTTTTTTTTTATCGCAAATATGAGGAAGAATATAAGTCGGCCAAAAACGGTGAAAAAAAATGTTTTTTATATTTTTTTTTTTTTTTGATTTGTATTCTAGCAAAAAGTAAGAAATTTGGGTTTTTTTGCAAAATTGTCGCTCTTCTTTTGTTTATAGCGGCGATCAGAAATGATGCAGAGGGGATCAAATACCACCAAAAGAAAGCTCTGTTTATGGGAAAAAAAGGACGCAAATTTCGTTTGGGTACAACCGCGCAATTTTCAGTTAAAGCGACGCAGTGCCGAATCGCAAAAAGGGCTCCGGTCCTAAAGCTGGAAATCCTTCCGGGGCTGAAGTGGTTAAGCACCCAGACTTTCCTACTACGAAGCCATGCTGTTGTCATTGATGCAGTATGCAGTTTAGCATTGTCCTGCTGAAATATGCAAGGCCTTCCCTGGAAGAGACGTCACCTGGATGGGAGCATATGCTGCCAAAAAGAATTCAAAACTTTATCTGACCGCTTTGGAACAGACCATTTTAACCACTTTTAACTTCCACTTGGCACCTTCATCCCCTTCCTGCCCAGGCCAGTTTTCAGATTTAAGTGCTGTCACACTTTGCATGGCAATTGTGTGGTCATGCAACACTGTACCCATACAAAATGTTTAGATTTTTTTTTTTTTGCTAAAGTTTAAAAAGTCCAAAAATTTTGTGGGGAAAAAGTTTTTTTCTTCTTTAGAAAATTTTATAACAGGGACTAAGTAATTTCTCATTCACTGATGTGCACTGATGAGGCTGCACCAGTAGGCACTGATGGCCACTTACAGGCAGCAGTTGTGGGCACTGTTGGGGCTGCACTTATAATCAGGACACTTATAGGCATCTATATGGCTACTGGCAGGTAGCACTGATGGGCACTGATTGCCAGCGCTTGTGGGCTCTGTTGGGGCTACACTGATGGTCAGTGCCCTGATTATCAGTGTGGATGTCCCCTGTGTGGATTTGCCGGATATCGGCTCTCCTCTCCCCAAATGCTGTTTACACTGTGATTGGACACAGCTAGTCGCATGGTAAAGAGCCTCTGTGATTGGCTCTTTAACCCTATCTGTGATCGGCTGTGTCCAAAGGACACAGCAGTCGCAGGTCTGTGCTGATGCGCCCCGCAGGGGGGTGCGTGAGAAGCACGATCTCAGGAGGACGTCCATAGACGCCCTCCCGGCAAATGTGAGCCTGCACTGTAGCCATCTTTCAGTTGTAGCCCAGAGAAGACGGCGGCTCTTCTGGATTGTGTTTGGATATGGTTTCTTCTTTGCATGATAAAGCTTTACCTTGCATTTTTGGATGGCACAGTGAACTGTGTTCAGACGGTGATTTTTGGAAGTATTCCTGAGCCCATGCAGTGTTGTCCATCACAGAATCAATGCTGGTTTTTAATGTAGTATTGTCTAAGGGCCAGATGATCAGGCATCCAAAATTGTGTTTCGGCCTTGTCCCTTGCACACAGATTTCTGCAGATTCTTGGAATCTTATGATGATATGATATATATTTAAAGTCAGCAATTTTATATTAAGGAACGTTCTTCTGAATTTGTTCAATTTTTAGATCCAAATTTTCACAGATTGGTAAAGCTCTGCCCATCTTTACTTTTGAGTCACTTTGACTCTCTAAGATGCGCTTTTTGTACCCAATCATGGTACTGACATGTTGCCAATTACCTGATTCCTTGCAAAATGTTCTTCCAGCTTTCCCTTGTTTAGTACTACTCACTTTGCCAGCTTTTTGTTGCCCTGTCCCAACTTTTTTGAGACCTGTTGCTGCCATCAATTTCAAAATTAATTTTTTTTTTTTCTTCTTTAGAATTTTACTTTTTCTCTGTTTAAACATTTATTTCTGCTATAAATAAAATGTGGGTTTACAGTGCCTTGAAAAAAGTATTCATACTCCTTGACATTTTCCACATTTTGTCATGTTACAACCAAAAACATACCGTATATACTCGGGTATAAGTCGAGTTTTTCAGCACATTTTTTGTGCTGAAAAAGACCCCCCTCGACTTATACCCGAGTCAGTGTCTGTGGGTGATCAGTAGTGTCACATTAAACAGAGCCGTGCTGCTTCTAAGAGCCGTTCTGTGCTTTGTAAGTGTGATTAAACACATTGGAATGTAGAGAATGCTGAGAGAGGTGTCAGATTCTCAGCTTGATGTCGGGAGGTGGGCAGGACAAGCTGATGTTAGCTATTCAGTCCTGCCCACCTCCTGATCTCCAGGAAGAGCTACAGCTCTCTCTCTGCATTCTCAGCATTCTCTGCATTCCAATGTGTTTAATCACACTTACAAAGCACAGAACGGCTCTTAGAAGCAGCACAGCTCTGTTTAATGTGAAACTAAACTACCTTACTCAGCCCTTGTGTGTTCTGGCTACAGTCTGTGTCCTGGCATTAAAATCCCTGTGTCCTGGCATTAAAATCCCTGTGTCCTGGCATTAAAATCCCTGTGTCCTGGCATTAAAATCTCTGTGTCCTGGCTCCCTGTCCCTGTGTTCTGGCTGCTGCATTTCACACCCTAGGCTTATACGCGGGTCAATAAGTTTTCCCATATTTTTTGTGCAAAAGTAGGGGGGTCGACTTATACACGGGTCGACTTATACACGAGTATATACGGTAAATGTATTTTATTGGGATTTTATGTGATAGACCAACACCAAGTGGCACAGAATTGTGAAGGGAAAAGGAATATACTAAATGGTTCAAGATTTTTTACAAATATGTGAAATGTGTGGTGTGCATTTGTATTTAGACCCCCCCCCCCCCCGAGTCAATACTTTGTAGAACCGCCTTTCACTGCAATTACAGCTGTAAGTCTTTTTTTGGGGATGTATCTACCAGCTTTGCACATCTAGACAGTGACAGTTTTGCCCATTCTTCTTTGCCAAATAGCTCAAGCTCTGTCAGATTGGATGGAGAGCCTCTGTGAACAAACATTTTCAAGTCTTGTCACAGATTCTCAATTGGATTTAGGTCTGGACTTTGACTGGGCCGTTCTAACACATGAATATGCTTTGATCTAAAACATTCCATTGTTGCTCTGACTGCATATTTAGGGTTGTTGTCCTGCTGGAAAGTGAATTCCCGCCCCAGTCTCAAGTCTTTTGCAGACTCTTAACCGGTTTTCTTCTAAGATTGCCCTGTATTTGGCTCTGATACCTTTAACTGAAATCTAGTAGAACCAATTGCCTGCAGAAGTCACCTAATTAGTAAATGGCGTCCACCTGTGTGTAATTTAATCTTAGTATATATATGGCTGTTCTGTGAAGCCCTCAGAGGTTTGTTAGAGAACCTTAGTGAATAAACGGCATCATGAAGGCCAAGGAACACACTAGACAAGTCAGGGATAAAGCTGTGGAGAAGTTTAAAGCAGGGTTAGTGTATATAAAAAAGTATTCTAAACTCTGAACATCTAACGAAGCGCTGGTTCAATTCATCATCTGAAAATCTAAAGTATGGCACAACTGCAAACTTACATGGCTGTCAACCTAAACTAACAGGCCGGGCAAGGAGAACATTAATCAGAGAAGCAGCCAAGTGGCCCATGCTAACTCTGGAGGAGCTGCAGAGATCTACAGCTCAGGTGGGAAAATCTGTCCACAGGACAACTATTAGTTGTGCACTCCACAAATGTGGCCTAAAAGTGGCAAGAAGAAAGCCACAGCAAGTCCCATTTGCAATGTGCGAGAAGCCATGTGGGGGGCTTGGCAAACGTGGAAGAAAGTGCTCTGGTCAGATGAGACCAAAATTTTTACTTTTTGGCCTAAAAGCAAAAAGCTATGTGTGGTGGAAAACTAACACTGCACATCACCCTGAACACACCATCCCACCGTGAAACATGGTGGTGGCAGCATCATGTTGTGGGGATGCTTTTCTTCAGCAGGGACGGGAAAGCTGGTCTGAGTTGATGAGAAGATGGATGGCGCCAAATACAGGGCAATCTTAGAAGAAAACCTGTTAGTCTGGGAAAGACTGAGGCAGAGGTTAACTTTCCAGCAGGAAAGCGACCGTAAAAACAGCCAGAGCTACAATGGAATGGTTTTCAGGGGTCTCCAAACTATGGCCATCCAATTGTTCAGGAACTACATTTCCCATCATGTCTGTGAATGTCAATTTTACAATGGCTCATGGGGTGTATAGTTCAGCAGCAGCTGCAGGGCCATGGTTTGGAGATCCTTGGTTTAGATCAAAGAATATTCATGTGTTAGAATGGTCCAGTCAGAGTCCAGACCTAAATCCAATTGAGAATCTGTGGCAAGACTTGAAAATTGCTGTTCACTTTGCTGTCTAATCTGACAGAGCTTGAGCTAATTTGCAAAGAAGAATGGGCAAACATGTCACTCTCTAGATGTGCACAGCTGGTAGAGACATCCCCAAAAAGACTTGCAGCTGTAATTGCAGTGATTCTACAAAGTATTGACTCGGGGGCTGAATACAAATGCACCCCACACTTTTCCCATATTAGTAAAAATGTTGAAAATCATTTATCATTTTCCTTCCACTTTACAATTATGTGCCACTTTGTTTTGGTCTATCACCTAAAATCCCAATAAAATACATGTACGTTTTTGATTGTAACATGACAACATGTGTAAAATTTCAAAGGGTGTGAATCCTTTTTTCAAGGCACTTTATGAGATTTGCAAATCATTTACATTCTGTTGTGTCGATTTTACACAGTGTCCCAACTTTTTTTTTCAAATTGGGGTTGTAGTACTATTTTAAGACCCAATGTAATTGCCAAGTTAGGAGTGAATCACATCCCTTTTATTTTTGCTTGATGTGTTTTTCATTGAACTTAGTTTAAATGTATCAAACTGCATGTCGGTGCATGTGTTAAGACGTTATGACATGCTTCAGTGTATCACTGTCACCGTCAACATGCCATTGTTTATATGCATTATGTGTGTTAACATAGTACATTGCAAAGCATATTGATGCACGCTGACTAGTATTTTAATGTGCTGCTGTTGATATCCATAGAAAACATCTGAGAAAAAGAATGCACAGACCCTTATTGTAAACCTTTAAAGTGATTGTAAAGGTTTTGATATAAATTTTTTTTTTTTTTTTTTTTTTCTATAACAACCATGTCATACTACTGTACCAACAATATCTTTTTTTTTTTTTTTTTTTTTTAAATATAGTTTTGGAAATGTTAGTGAAATTTCCAAATGTTATTCCCAGACACGTAAGAAAAAGAGTCTACAAAAGATACCTATAGTTGTCGTCGTGTAATTTTATGATCAGTCGCACGTAGTTATACGAAACGTTACATGATACAATTGTGTGTATTACGTATATTTGTTACCGTACAACTGCCACTGTCACTATGTGACTTCGTACAGTATTGCAGAATTGTGTACGTGGCTGTACGTCAAACTATGTAAATTTGATTCAAGTTACTTTTTGTGTAGTTCGTTTTTATTTTCCCTACACTAAGTGAGGATTGAACCGTTAATGTAACCCAG
>BLSH010066713.1:1512435-1556384 GCA_018402905.1 Glandirana rugosa | reverse complement strand
AAGTGATTGTAAAGGTTTTGATACAAATTTTTTTTTTTTTTTCTATAACAACCATGTCATACTTACCTCCCTCTGTGCAGTGGTTTTGCACAGAGTGGCCCCAATCCTCCTCTTCTGGGGTCCCTCAGCAGCGCTCCTGGCTCCTCCTGATCTCCGCCTTTCCTCTCAGGGAAGCGCTTTTCCTGAGGGCAGCCGTGTGGGCGTGATCCTGAGTCCTGTTGTTGCGTCCAGACAGCAGGACTCGGCCCAGGCTCCCATGTCGCTGGACTTGATTGACAGCAGTGGGAGCCAATGCCCCCGCTGTGAAAAATCTAGCCAATAAGGATGCGAGTCAGTGGCTGGAGTTGCTAGGCTCGTCCCTGGCGCGGGAACGATCGGAGTCAGGTAAGTAAAGGGGGGGGAGCTCTGGGGGCCTGCTCTGTAGGAAAGGTTTTTCACCTTAATGCATAGAATGGGTTTACAACCCCTAAAATGATCTGTTACAAAGCAATAGCCAATTGAGGTAGCAGGTATCATAAAGTGCCCCATAACCAAGCTACCCACTTTCCCCAGTGTACCACTGTCATTACCCTCCTAACTTTGCACTTGACAATTGCTCGGACACTGTACCCAGAAGTATAGATTTTTCATCTACATTTTGGCTTGAATTAGCAAACTGCTTATTTTCCCCTTTCACAAAGGTTCTGGCTTTTAAGCTTGGGCACAATGGTTGCAGAGTTTGCAAACTGCTCTGTGAAAAATATAGTCAATGCACATGATATATTGTTTACAGAAGAAGCAAACTACAAGTTTTAAAGGAGAATTTGTTTGATAACTAGCTTGCAGATTGCCAAGTAAATGTTTAACCATGCTGTCCGGGTGAAAAAACTATCTGTACCTCTCAGGTGTATTGTGTGGGTCACTATGTGATACTAGCATGTTTATGCAATTGAATAAATATATTATTTTACATGCATTTGGGCATTCTGTCTTTTATACGTGTCAGAAAAATAAATGAACAGCCTGATATAGAGCTGAAATGCCTCAAGCTGCCTGTGGAACTACTATGCCTGTGCACCTTCTTTCCCATCTGGAGTGTTTCTCTGCTCCCTGAATCTCTATCTGCGTATCGGACATGTCAGAGCATCCACTGCATACAGTAACTGCTCACAGAACATATAAAACGTATTTAAACCCAAAAGCTAAATTTGAATATATATCAGCTTACCAATCCTTCGATCTGATGGTTGTCTTTGTGTTTTAGGCTTTTTTTTTGTCTGGTGATCTGGCCAGTAAGTCAGTTTTATCAACTTCCGTCAATAGACCAAGCTGTCCAGCAAAAGTAGCAGCTAGATGTTTGAGACAAATTCTTTGTTTCCAGTTTTTACAATCCTACAGAGAATATTAGCAAGGTACACAGATACTCAATGCAGGCGATTTAAGCCTTGAAGATAGTATGTTCATTCAATTGTAACCAACACTATAGAATCACTTTAATCCCATTGGAGGCTGAAACCATTAAGGTAGCCCATGCATCATGTATCTTTTTTTTCTCATTCAACCAGCGGGTTGAACAAAAGAAAATGCCTTCATTCCCCCATCCACACATTTAAGGTTGGTGGGGGAATCACTCCTGCTGTGGTATTGTATTCTGACAGTGGGGATCCTTTCTCACAGCCAGGGTACCCACACATGGATCCAATTTCGATCCATGGACTGCCAATGGCATGGATTTCACCAGAGCTTCACAGGTTGCCACTGGAGTCCTCTTCCATGACGACATCACGGAGCTGGTGGATGTTAGAGACCTTGTGCTCCTCCACCTTCCATTTGAGGATGCCCCACAGATGCTCAATAGGGTTTAGGTCTGGAGACCTGCTTTGCCAGTCCATCACCTTTACCCTCAGCTTCTTTAGCAAGGCAGTTGTCATCTTGGAGGTGTGTTTGGGATCATTATCATGTTGGAATACTGCTCTGCGGCCCAGTCTCCGAATGGAGGGGATCATGGTCTGCTTCAGTATGCCACAGTACATGTTGGCATTCATGGTCCCCTCAATGAACTGTAGCTCCCCAGTACTGGCAGCATTCGTGCAGCCCCAGACCATGACACTCCCACCACCATGCTTGACTGTGGGCAAGACACACTTGTCTTTGTACTCTTCGCCTGGTTGCCACAACACACGCTTGACACCATCTGAACCAAATAAGTTTATCTTGGTCTCATCAGACCACAGGACATGGTTCCAGTAATCCATGTCCTTATTCTGTTTGTCTTCAGCAAACTGCACTGTTTCTTGTACATCATCTTTAGAAGAGGCTTCCTTCTGGGACAACAGCCATGCAGACCAATTTGATGCAGTGTGCGGCGTATGGTCTGAGGACTGACAGGCTGACCCCCCTCCGCTACCCCTTCAGCCTCTGCAGCAATGCTGGCAGCACTCATACGTCTATTTCCCAAAGACAACCTCTGGATATGACGCTGAGCATGTGCACTCAGCTTCTTTGGTCGACCATGACGAGGCCTGTTCTGAGGGGAACCTGTCCCGTTAAACCGCTGTATGGTCTTGGCCAATGTGCTGAAGTTCTGTTTCAGGGTCTTGGCAATCTTCTTATAGCCTAGGCCATCTTTATGTAGAGCAGTGGTTCTCAACTCCTGTCCTCAGGACCCACTAACAGACCAGGTTTGCAGGATAACTGAAATACATCACAGGTGATATCATTTGCTGCTCGATGATTGCAGTATTCTAGTCTGTATCTCCCCAAAGTAATACTTACAATCTGGCCTGTTGGTGGGTCCTGAGGTCAGGAGTTGAGAATCACTGTTGTAGAGCAACAATTCTTTCTTTCAGATCCTCAGAGTTCTTTGCCATGAGGTGCCATGTTGAACTTCCAGTGACCAGTATGAGAGAGTGAGAGCGATAACACCAAATTTAACACACATGTTCCCCATTCACATTGAGAGCTTGTAACACTAACAAGTCACATGACACCAGGGAGGGAAAATGGCTAATTGTCCCAATTTGGACATTTTCACTTAGGGGTGTACTCACTTTTGTTGCCAGCGGTTTAGACATTAATTGGTGTGTGTTATTTTGAGGAGAACGCAAATTTACACTGTTATACAAGCTGTACACTCACTACTTTACATTGTAGCAAAGTGTAATTTCTTCAGTGCTGTCACATGAACAGATAGAATAAAATATTTATAAAAATGTGAGGGGTGTACTCACTTTTATGAGATACTGTATATGCGATGGGCAGTGTCTGCTGACGGGTGTTGCTGTAACTTCAATAAGTTTTAATTTGTTCATACACAGTGGGAAGAGCCTAAGAGATGGAAGTGTGTTACTGACCAGATCACCAGGTTAAGATAAAGGAAGCTCTTCTTGCTCTACAGTGATGGTTGTGAATACCTGTAATGGGATAATCCTTCACTATATATAGTGGATCACAGACACCAGAGGAGTGGGTCAGAAAGCCGTGCCAGCTCACGCTCTACAATGGTTTAGGGGGATCCTGCGCCTTTTTCCCAATTCTGATAACCCAGACCACGGTTTCCTGTCTGTTGCACCTCCTCAGCCACTTCTGGGCTGCTCCCCTTCTCTTATTTGTCCAGAGAGGATTTTACATCCCCTATGTCCTAAATGTATGGTAGGCTTTTGGCCCTCTTGGAAACCTTGAGCTGCAGGGCCTCAAGCGGGCCCCATCATCCCCCCCCCCCCCCAGTCTACAACAGTGTTTCTCAATGCCAGTCCTCAAGGCGCACTAACAGGTCATGTTTTCCCTCAGATGAAACCGCTGTGGTAATTACTAAGGCAGTGAAACTGATCCAATCACCTGTGCAAAATAATGGAAATCCTGAAAACATGACCTGTTGGTGTGCCTTGAGGACTGGAGTTGAGAAACACTGGTCTACAGTTTATCTGAATCTCCTGACTGCTTCTACACTTCTTGAAGTGGAGGATAGAGCTGTTAATTCATCCAATTCTGAGGACTCAGTGCAGGAGGAAGTGCAATCTGCTGATTTTCCTCCAAAATTTAAATAGTAATTCTATTTTTTTTTTTTTTTTTGAGAAAAAAACAATCCCTTCTGGGTGGTCAATGTACATTGCAAAGATTTTTAGCAAACATTGCAGATTCTTACCCTTTGTTGGTCTTAAGAAAAAGTGGTCTGTGTCAATCTGCACAATGAATGTGAGTGACTTTTTCATTATTAATCCGTTGATGCTCTTGCAGAGTTTTAATAGGGAAAATTGCACAGTCTGAACCACTTTAGATGTGATTTAAAGGAGTGTTTTGCAAAAAAATGAAAGATTTGCTGCAGGGGATGCCTAAAATATGACTTGTATCTTACTGCAGACTTCTTCAAAAATCAGTGATCCAATCACCTGAGCAGAAAATGGCATTTCTGTGGGGGCATTCTGTACACCAACTGTGTGTGGACTGACTTCAGGTTGCCATATTGCTTTAAATTTTAGAAAAAATTACAGTGCTGCAGATTGAAAAGGAAAGGTATTTTTTTAAATAAGGTTCCATTGCTATATGGCTTGTAAAGCAACTGCATATGTTGTATTTTTTTTTTTTTTTTTTTTGCTATTTTGTTCTGCATGGAAGTGGAGTTACCCTTTAATGATTGATGACCCTAGTGACTGGCTCCACCCTGAGAAAAAAATCATCTCTCGTTCAAAATGTTTTGCTCAGCAGTATTGTATTGAGGAGTAGCTCTGGAAAAAGTCTGTCCCTGTCATGGACCCATCCATCTGTTGCCTTAACATGACCCTAATGGTCCCAGTAGAGGATAACCCTGTATTCAAAGACCTGAAGAAGACATTAGAGGCCCACTTTAAGGCCTTATTCTCCATCTCGGTTCCGGCTGTGCAACCTGCTGCAGCAGCCATTTCAGCCTGCTAGACTGTCTAGTCCATATATATGGCTCAGGACCCTGGATCCATACTGATGGGTCCATCTATCCTCCAACAACTAGAACTTTCTCTTGCCTGCGGCTTTGCACTATTATGTTAATGGTCTAGCTAGCAGATAGACTTTGCCAGGAATTCAGGATGGGCCTCCTTTCAGTACAAATGAGAACAATCTGGCTCATATGTTGGTCTGCTGAGCTTCCTTGCAAGAAGCTTCGGTCCAAACTAGAGTTTCATTCTCTGCCATCCCTAAAACCTTGCATAACTTCACATTCCAGGTCTGACTGCCACACACATCCCAGTTGTGTAAAATTGGCAGGCAGACTTCTTCAGTTGTCATCATCTAGACTGGACCCCAAGTAATGGTCCCTTCACCTGGAAGTGTTTCAAACTCCCTGTCCTTTGTAGTGAATGCTCTGTTGACTGTGTGTTCAGTTCACCCTGATCTGTGCCTTTCCCTCATTAATGCTTCTTCCTCATCCACTCTGCTGGATTGAAATATAGGACTTTCTGATGGTCCTCATTGCATCGGACTGCCTGAAAAGGATGTGGTAACTGGATATAGTCAGGCCCTTGGAAGACTGCCCGTGGGCTGTCCTGGTTTGTCTGGATCGTCTGTCCCAAGGACTGGCTACTTGGTCAGTGGCTTTAATGGTTTTGTTGTTGAAGTCCTGATCCTAAAGGGATAGGGCTCCATCTAACTCCGTCAACCCTATGCTCTTAAAGGCTAGGAAGATGACTTATCGTAAAGCAACTTCCATCCCAAGAAATGTTTTTGTTTCTCCAGTCTGGTCTACACTAGCATTTGGCCTTGAAAACCCTTATAATTCAGGTCATGACCTTGGCTATTCTTTTTCAAAGACCGCATGACTGTAATTAATTGGTGGAAGCATTCATGCAAGGTCCCACTTACTTTGCTTCCCTTGTGCATTCTCTGCTGGCTCTGTTATCTTGGGCTCTGTTGGCTTTGCAAAAACCAAACTTTGACTTATCAGAAATATCACCATGTCTGCTCTCACAAGGTTGACTTTTGAGAGAGAGAGAGAGAGAGAGAGAGAGAGAGAGAGATCCCCCCACTTCAGTTCTTGTGTTACCTGTGTCCTTCGAACACCGGAACTGGAGGGGGCTTGCATCCCCAGTTTGTTTTTTAGACCATAGTTTTTGTTTAGGGCAGGCATCCCTGGGCATTCCCTTTGGTCCCCCAGTGATCAAGCTGATGAGGCAGTCAGTCACAGGCAGAGGCGTAACTAGAACCTTCAGGGCCCCGGTGCAAGAACTTATGAAGGGACCCCTGGCCAGGGCCCTTCCCACTGATCCTGGGGCCCTTTACTCCCATCGTGGGTCCCTTTATTACGGTACTGCAGTGGGGCCCTTTCACAAGTTCTGCAGCAGGCCCCAGGGGGACCAGGGAAGCACACGGGCCCTGGGAACAGCAGAAGACAAGTACACTGGATAGAGGAAAATGGAGGAGATTGGGTCCTCTAAATGCCACCCCCGCCATCCCTCCTATTCAGGTGTACAAGGGAGGCACATGGGCCCCCTGGACCATGGGGCCCGGTTGCAATTGCAACCCCTATCGTTACGCCCCTGGTCACAGGTATACACTGGGAGGGAAGGGGGGCTCAGGGAGTATAGATCCTTCTACAAACTCCTACCAAGAGGAACACCCCTGTACCGGAGGAACAGAGGAGAAGAGGGCTGCTTGTGTCCTTTCTCAGTGTTGGTTCTTTCTGACTGCACTTCAGAACTGCATAACAGTAAAGAGTGTCTTGTGTATCATATTATTTACCCTGTCACACCTCAGAAATGCACAACATGGGAGTTGGTGTCTTTTCCGTGTTCAAATTGATCTTATAACTTCTAGGTTACTGGTTTCTGCTGATTTATATCATCAGGTACACCCTGATTGATCTTCCACCGCTGGAATGGATTGGTATCCAGAAACGGGGTTACATATAGATGTGGGTGTGTGTATGTATGTATGTGTATATGTATGTGTGTATGTGTGTGTGTGTATATATATATATATTTATTGTGCTTAGTTTCTGGTTGGTGTGTATTGCTTGGATGAATACACTATAAATCTGTCCCATACACATGGCTCATATTCATGCTTTGGCAGTATGGTCCTACACCACAGTTAAGCTTAGATCAGTGTTATCTTTTATGGCGTATTGTGCTTTTTCCTGCAGAGCATACCGCTAATATGATGGCCACTATTTTGTCGAATTCCTTATAAACCAGTGGCTTCATTGTAATGGTACACAGGGTAAACTTGGGGCTTTGTGTGTGACCATTGGTCGTGCTGGATCCACCAGCGGGGCTTGTATACAATTTTTGAACAAGATGTCCTATGGTGTGTTTGGCGGCCTAAGCCTCATTTGGATAAGTGGTCTCATGCATGGAGGGGAGGATTTTTCCCTTGAATTCACCTCTTTTCATTATCCTTCTGCCTTTTGTAAAATGGCTGTCCTTATGCATACTTGCACTTGGAAGTAAAGTGATAATATAACGTACATAGAACACAATTCACTTGTGTTCCAGGGGAAAAAAAAAAATTCTTATAACTTTCATAGAGAATATAGACCACTTCAATAAACCATATATAGTTGCCAACATCCCTAAATATACATATGGAAGTAAGGTACCCCCCAGGTATGTTAGTGGGACTTTTTAGGCAACAAAGAACAGTTTAAAATAAAATATATTATTTTATTGGTACAAAATATAAAAAGGTGCATACATCTCCAATTAAAATACATAACATATCTTATAATACATGCGTTTCTGATAAGTCGGTTGGTTCGTGGTTATTTCCATGTACGCCCAACACGTTTTGGGAAATTAGAGGTCCCTTCTTCAGGGTCATATGGTACACACAGAAACCGATTTTCTATTCTATGAAAAATATATCACAGGTTAGCACAGCATAACTAAGACAAGGTTTTGGTCACAGCGGAAATTAGCAGGAAGTGTACACTAACATACCAGTGAAATGAAGATCAAAATCATAAAACAGGTAATGTCAGGTCAGAGTCCGCCGTGCCCAAGAGAGGGATCCCCAATCGTCTCCATATTGGTGGGGAGAATTCCCAAGGCCCCCATAGTTCCACAAAAGGACCCCCAGAACGGTAGGCCCAGCCACAGTAGCACTCCGAATGTCCCCAGACGAGTGATTGTGCAATGTCTAAAAGTAAAGCCTTGTACACACGCGCAGATTGTTGGCCAACCGAACGTCCATCTTTTTGTCCAAATTGGCTGTTGGCAGTTGTGTCTAGCGTTCTGATGGTAGTCAAGTAATCGGCCAACAAAGCCGAACGTAGTGACATGGTACGAGCGTATAACCAGGAAGTTCAGGTGAATGTGATTTGTGAATTATGAACACAGGTTTACAGGACTGAACACTTCCTGGATTTAGAGCATGCGTGTTTGCACTTCCAAATTTTGGTTCGGCCAACTTCTGTACACACGAGCCAACAGTCGGCCAATGCCTTGTTTGCCAACAAAAGTTTTCTAATC
Source organism: Glandirana rugosa (assembly GCA_018402905.1). Taxonomy (NCBI): domain Eukaryota; kingdom Metazoa; phylum Chordata; class Amphibia; order Anura; family Ranidae; genus Glandirana; species Glandirana rugosa. Next base: position 1,547,967 of record BLSH010066713.1, on the reverse strand, counting down.
TTGTCAGCCAACTTCTGTTGGACAATAAGTGGAAATTGGCTGTAGAATCGTGCGTACTAATGGTGGGATAATCGGCCAACAGACTGTTGGACTACCGTTGTTGGCCAATAATCATACCCTGTGTACGGGCCTTAAGAGGCAATACTCCCAGGTAAAAACTGTCATACAAAAACCTGTATGATTGGAAAAAGTACAGCCTATTATTGAATGAGGGTAATATGAATCTTATAAATTGTAAGTGGTAGTATGACCCCAAGGGGGGCAATGGAAATAATATGTAATGATAGGGCATATGATAGGTAAGAACTATCACAGCAAAGGATGCTGCCTGGAGAGGTACATCAGGAACCTTCCATGGAGACATCAACAGCAGACGCAGGCTCAGCTTAAGCAGTATGTGTCCATAGACATTAGGGTAATATAAAGTAGAATAAATGCACTGCTAAGAAGTAGCAGTGTATGCAGCATAATGGAGGAGGTTGTATACCTGATAACTCCTTTTCCAGGAATTCTCCAGGACGGTATGCTTCCCTCCCTAAGGTTCCTATTGTAAGTATGGATGGTTTCTGCGTGCCGTTCGGGTCATCTTTGGTAATACTTTAGTGCAGTAGTGGGTGGGGAGCTTTTAACTTCTCACTGTGCTTGTGTTTCCTGTGGGAGGAGGAGCCTATCTCTCATGTATACCGTCCTGGAGGATTCCTGGAAAAGGAGTTATCAAGTAATAACTCTTGCTTTCATTGCTATCATCTCTGTAAAGCGAGTGTCTTGAGTCAGCCGCCTTATCCCTTAAAGAGCCCTTCCTGGTGTTTCACTGGCATCCGTGTTAATTTTGTCGATGAAAATAACCGTATTTAAGCCCACTAAAGTATGACTAAAACAATTCAGATGACTAAACTACGACTAAAACTGCATTTTAGTCAGACTATGATTAAAACTAAAATTGAAATTTGCAGTCAAAATGAACACTGCACTACCACATAAGAAGAAGTAGGGGGCATCTACTAAGCTGCTGGAAGAAAAAATGATTAAGAAAAAGACTTCTCTTGTTTTTTTCCTCAAATTTAATGTTGGTAATATATTCAGGTAATAGGTCCATAAATATTGGGACATCAACACAATTCTAATCTTTTTGGCTCTATACACCACCACAATGGATTTGAAATGAAACAAACAATATGTGCTTTAACTGCAGACTTTCAGCTTTAATTTGAGGGTATTTACATCCAAATCAGGTGAACGGTGTAGGAATTAAAACCGTTTGTATATGTGCCTCCCACTTTTTAAGGGACCAAAAGTAATGGGACAGATTAACAATCATAAATCAAACTTTCACTTTTTAATACTTGGTTGCAAATCCTTTGCAGTCAATTGCAGCCTGAAGTCTGGAACACATAGACATCACCACACGCTGGGTTTCATCCCTGGTGATGCTCTGCCAGGCCTCTACTGCAACTATCTTCAGTTCCTGCTTGTTGTTCGGGCATTTTCCTTTCAGTTTTGTCTTCAGCAAGTGAAATGCATTCTCTTCTTGAAATCGGATTCAGGTCAGGTGATTGACTTGGCCATTGCATAACATTCCACTTCTTTCCCTTAAAAAACTCTTTGGTTGCTTTCGCAGTATGCTTCGGGTCATTGTCCATCTGCACTGTGAAGCGCCGTCCAATGAGTTCTGAAGCATTTGGCTGAATATGAGCAGATAATATTGCCCGAAACACTTCAGAATTCACCCTGCTCCTTTTCTCAACAGTCACATTATCATTAAATACAAGAGAACCAGTTCTATTGGCATCCATACATGCCCACGCCATGACACTACCACCACCATGCTCAACTGATGAGGTGGTATGCTTTGTATCATGAGCAGTTCCTTTCCTTCTTCATACTCTTCTCTTCCCATCACTCTGGTACAAGTTGATCTTGGTCTCATCTGTCCATAGGATGTTGTTCCAGAACTGTGAAGGCCTTTTTATATGTTGTTTGGCAAACTCTAATCTGGCCTTCCTGTTTTTGAGGCTCACCAATGGTTTACATCTTGTGGTGAACCCTCTGTATTCACTCTGGTGAAGTCTTCTCTTGATTGTTGACTTTGACACATATACACCTACCTCCTGGAGAGTGTTCTTGATCTGGCCAACTGTTGTGAAGGGTGTTTTCTTCACCAGGGAAAGAATTCTTCGGTCATCCACCACAGTGGTCTTCCGGGTCTTTTGGTGTTGCTGAGCTCACTGGTGCGTTCTTTCTTTTTAAGGATGTTCCAAACAGTTGATTTGGCCACACTTAATGTTTTTGCTATCTCTCTGATGGGTTTGTTTTGTTTTTTCAGCCTAATGATGGCTTGCTTCACTGATAGTGACAGCTCTTTGGATCTCGTACGCTCATCTCATCTCAGAGGCTCCTGTGTCCTCTATGGAGCGACGGATGTCAGTGGTGATATGTCCACTGACATCCAATCAGCTCCGATCTGCCAAAAACAGACGGATGGAAACCCTATTTTCCATCTGTCTGGCGGATCGGATTGGATGAACATGGACAGATGGTCCGTGTTCATCCAATCCTCCATAGAGGAGAATGGGGCTGTGACAGGTCAGTCCTCACGGAGTGTAAAGTCTGTCCTGTCATCCCCCGGCTCAGCGGGGATAAACGGATGGATCCCTGCTGAGCAGCGGAGCCCGTCAAATGGGTTCCACTCGTGTGAAAGGGGCCGTATAAAGACATATATTACAACGGCTAAATCTGTGTGTTCATACTTTAAAGAGGAAGTAAACCTTGTGTGTGTGTTTTTTTTTGTGTTTTTTGCTTACCTGTAAAGTAGAAGCATAATGTGCTAGTATGAATGGCATACTAGCACATTATGTGACACTTGCCTGAAAATGAAGCCTGGGTCATCCCCGCTGCAGGCCCCATCAATCTTTGCCTGTCTTCCTTCCGGGGCCAGGGGATGGCTGTGTGACGGGCCGGAGGCAGTCACTGTACACGCTTCTGAAGGAAGAGACAGCCGTTCCTTCAGAGCGCATGCGCAAATGACATCATCAGCGCATTATACAGTAAATATCTCCTAAATGGCGCAGGTTTAGGCCATATTTACAGTACTTATAGGTAAGCCTTATTCTAGGCTTACCTATAAATATAAAGTACACAGGATGGTTTACTTTCTCTGTAATACCATAAATAATACCATTTTATTCGTTTTTTTTTCTCCAGGAGTATATAATGAGTTTGGAAATTCTACAAAAATGCTTAAATTAATTACAATTTAAAAAAACTCATTTGATTTATTCGACTAAAATGCGACTAAAGCTAAAACAATTCCGATGACTAAAATAGGGAAAAGACTATGATTAAAATTAAATCAAAATTTGATGTCAAAATTAACCTCATATGATCCACTCCTATTTTTGCTAAAACATTCAGGCTTGCTGGGAGTTGTGGAGATAGGGGGTGTTTATAGGACGGTTCTTACAGCTTGTTTGCCAGTGTTCAATCACCTGAAGGCGTCTAAATAACGCAGTGGTCTAAGAACTAAAGATCTTGTGTCTTCTAAAGTAGAACTATAGGCAAAACTTTTTTAAAAAAATTTGGGATAGAGTAAGGAAGGGTTATCATCCCTGTAAGATTTATTTTTGCTATCTTTGTACCATTGGAGAGATTTACCTTCACTTCCTGTCCCATAGCCAAAACAGGAAGAGAGGGGAAATGCTTGCAAAATAAGGGGATCTCTTGGGGCTCCCTTAGGTCACCAGACCTAGTGTCCCCATTGGAAGATTTCCCCTCTATAATGTTTCTGGGGATAACCCAAAATTTGAGGTTTTCTTTTACTTTCAATGATAATGGTAAACAGGACATATAAGGACATTTAATTTCCCTAATGGGGATGAAGACAGCAATAAAAACGTAAAGGTGTTCTAATCCCTCTCCCCTCCAAAATGGAAAAATGCCTTTAATTATACGTTAATGTGTTTTAAGAAAACGATTTTACAGGTCAAACTAATGCTCTATTTTAGTTGTTACCAAACAGGTGTGCCCGTTGGGAGATTTCCCTTCAACGTCTGTTCTGGTGACATCTGTAAAATGTTGTGTTTTCTGTCTCCTTCTGTCCCTGTGACAGTGGTCACCAGGACAAATGGAAAAGGTAAATTTCCCCAGTGAAGACACAAGAAGAACTGAAAACCCAACAGAGATTCCAACACTTCTCTATTTTTTCTTGTCTTGATTCTGATTAGTTGCTGTGGAAAATGGCTATACTTTCCCTAGCTTTGGTTTTAAGAAATCAAGTCCACTCTAACGGACTGATCGGACCACTGATTGTTCTCTATGGGGAGGTGATATGTCCATTTACACCTGTCTGCATCTGATAGTTTGCCAAAAACAGACGAATAATTTTACATAAAACAGTCTGCAGTGACATCTGCACAAGTAGGACACCCAAAATTACAGATTATTGATTATTAAAAATGTGATGTACCTTTGCACACTGGTACTGACTAGCATTCCAGCTTTTTTCTGCCCCAATTTCTCTCCCTCAGTCAGCTAACGTGACCCCAGTGTTGACAGAGAGGGCCAGGTAAGGGGCAAACAAGGATGACCTCAGGTACCTGATGCCCTTCTTTTCAACCTATGCTATCATCAGTTGTTGGGACACCAGCTGGCCAACACAATGCTCAACGCACAATGAAATGCTGCACATTAAAATCCTGTGGCTTTGCGTAATAAAAAAGGCAGTGACACCCCCTCTGGTTTGTTGACATTTTTTGGGAAATTTTTAGGCACTTTGCTAAGGCACCCCCTAAAGAGCCAAGAAGGCACCCAGGTTGAAAAAGGCTGCTCTAGCGGATGGGATGGAAATGGACAGGCGGTGCGTTTCCACTCTGTCCGTGTCCACTCTTGAGTAGTGGTGTGGAGCAGACATGGACCTGTCATCCACTGGCTCAGTGGACAGATCCCCCACTGAGCAGGCGGATCCTCTTGACAGAGTCTGCCCCGTGTGAAAGGGGTCTACTTGTTTCTGCTCTCAGTAGTGTACAATGACACCACATCTATATTTGTGCTGAGAGAATGCTGCATAATCACCTTCTCAGCATGTTGTGAGTACAGTGTACAGAGTCCTACCAAGATACATTTCTTCCACCAGTCATCTTCCATAGCAAATCTAGAATTGTCATAGAGGTCACTCAGGCCTCTCGTATCTCTGCTGCGTACAGAAAATGATAAGGCTTAGAATAACACAACATTATGTATAACAGATGCTACAGAAGTGGAGTGGAGCATGTTTCCCAGCTACCTGGGTACATTTCCTATTAATTATGTGGTCCTGGCAGTAGGCATCAGTTTAGTCTGGATATACACCAATGAGTGTCCATGCTGACTTCAAATTGTCATTCAGATTTCAGATGTCTTCCTAATAGCACAGGTTGCAAAATAAAATCAGGCAACCGTTTAGACGGTTAAAATTTTCCTTCTTTTGCTAAATTTCTTGCAAATTAGTTCACACTGTGTAACAGTAGCCTTATGACATCTGTCTGGGTGTTTAAAACACATTAGCTCTTTCAATGCATCCAAGAACAACAAGCAACTTCACAAACAGAGCTTCTAAACTCTGATTCCTGTTTGAGAGCGGTAATAACAGGCCAATTTGCACTTCTCCATGTACAATAACACAAGGGCTTCTTTTTTTTTTTTTTTTCTTGACCGCCCCTCATAAAGAAACACATGTGGGGTTTTGTTAGTATTTAAAATTAATATTTAGACTAGGGTTTCTCAACCAGAGTTCCTCCAGAGGTTGCTAGGGGTACCTTGAGCAATGAGCAATTTTTGCCTTTCAGATAAGTTCCCATTAATCTTTTTTAGTTACCGGTATAAAGGTAATTCATCCCAATAACCACAGATATGAGGAGCATTCTTCCCACTGACCATCACACTAATGTATCATGAGTTGCAGATATAGTCATTTTTAGCAGGGGTTGCTTGAGACCGGGACGTTATTTTAATGGTTCCTACATGTTGAGAAAGGCTGATATAGACAATAGGACTTGACCTTATCTAAAAACAGATCTGTTATTCTAAAATGCACACCAAGAAAGTGTTTTTTTCAGAAATTCTTTGTTATAATACGCTTTAATCAAAATGTATCCGTTTTGTTTTAGGGGCTGTTGGGCATCATGGCGACAGTCTATTGGAGAAGATCTTGTCTGTTCTTCCCCATATTCCCGGGCAAACAAGTGATGTGATGATTAACATGGATGAGCTCACAGACCTGCGAATTGATGGTGAAAATGAGGGGATAATTGCCCCTGGATGCTTGTCACAGCCACAGTAAGCACACAGATTTATGCACTTTTTTTTATTATGGTTAAATTTGAGGATTTTAAGAGTTGAAAGCATTGGGGCGTGATGTTCATCCACACCTCCTCCATTCACAGCACACCTTGCGTTGTCTGAAAAGATGTTTTATGAATTTAAGAAATGCTGCGTGAGCTACTTACTATGATTTGTGTACTAAATCTGGATCTTTAAAATGTTTGCAACCCTAAAAAAAACAAAAAAGGGATCCTCTTCTCTTAACCTCCTCGCGCCGCCGCTATAGCCGAATGACGGCTACAGCGCGGCTCTAAAATGCGGGGAGGACGTCAATAGACGTCCTCCCATTCGGCTCGTGCTGGGCGCGCTCCCGCGGGCGCGAGCGGCACGTGCACGCGCCGCACGCGCCCGCGGGAGCGTGCCCGCGGGTCAGGCGGACCCGATGTCCGCCGGAGACCCGCGATCTCCTTACAGAGAGGAGGAACGGGGAACCGCCGAAGTAAACACGGCGGTTCCCCGTTCTGTGAGGGGGGCATGCAAGATCTACTGATCCCTGTCACTGGGATCAGTTAGATCTGTCATGCCCCTGTCAACCCCACCCCCCCACAGTTAAAACACACCCAGGGAACATAGTTAACCCCTTCACTGCCCCCTGCAGGTTAACCCCTTCACTGCCAATGACATTTATACAGTAATCAGTGGACATTTAAATTTCTGATCGCTGTATAAATGTCATTGGTCCCAAAAAAGTGTCAAAAACCTCCGACATGTCCGCCCCGATATCGCAGTACCGATAAAAATCGCAGATCGCCGCCATTACCAGTAAAAAAAAAATAAAATAATAAAAACGCCATAAATCAATGTCCATAGTTTGCAGACACTATAACTTTTGCGCAACCCAATCAATAAACGCCGATTGCGATTTTTTTAACCAAAAATATGTAGAAGAATATATGTCGGCCAAAACTGATGAATAAATTTGTTTTTTATTTTTTATTTTTGGATATATATTATAGCAAAAAGTAAAAAAATATTGTTTTTTTTTCAAAATTGTTGCTCTTTTTTTGTTTATAGCGGCGATCGGAAATGACGCAGAGGCGATCAAATACCACCAAAAGAAAGCTCTAATTGTGGGAAAAAAAGGACGCCAATTTTGTTTGGGTGCAACGTCGCACGACCGCGCAATTGTCATTCAAAGAGCGACAGCGCTGAAAACTGAAAATTGGTCCGGGCAGGAGGGGGGTTTAAGTGCCCAGTAAGGAAGTGGTTAAAGCATGCTATACAGCACAGTGCTTGTGCTGTGTCATTTGGCCCTTTGTATCATCTAAAATATCTGGCTGATCCTGCCTGGTTCTGCCCCCCCCCCCTGTAAACTAACCACTGTTATCAAGGCTGCTGAGCCCCTGATAACATGGTCAATTTACGTGCCTCCGTCATCCGCTGTCTCTCCTTGCTCCCTCTCTCCCTGCCTGTCAGCTGTGTCAGTGCCCACCTCCGCACCTCCCCTCCTACTGCTAAAATTACGGTTTTGTTACTATAATCCCCTGTGTTAGATTACAGTATGTGCCCCAGTATATGTTATGTATGAAAATATGCCGCTGTATACCTAATTTCAGAGTGGCACTCATGTGACCGCCCGCCACTCTCCTTCTCAGCCCCACCCGCTGTAGTTGTCAGATTGAGGAAGACAGCAGCGGGCGGTCGCGTGAGTGCTCTGAAATTGGGTATACAGCGGCGTCATTTTTATACATAAAATACACTGGGGCACATACTGTAATCTAACACTAGGAATTATAGCAAGAAAAAAAGTGGCTTTACAACCACTATAAGTTTCAGCTGTGGAAGGTAGTGTGTGGTATGAACTAGATGAAAGTGAAATTTTACCTACTACAGCAGCAGCCACATATTTCACACACTTCATTAGTCGTAGTTTATTTTTACAGTGCAAATAATGTCCAAAGGTCACTTTCATCCAGAGTTCAGCGTTATCCACTTCCCACCCAGCTATTGCTTCCCAACCTCAGAGCTTAGCAGTGGTGCGACCCATAACCACTGTCACTATGGAGACACTGCACTGCTCTGATGACAGTATGTAAAATAAATAAATGATAAAATATTTATATAAACTATATTGTCAAAAGTATTGGGATGTCTTACATGCACATGAACCTTAAAGCGGAGTTCCAGCCACAATTTGAACTTCCGTTTTTTTGGATTTTCCCCCTCCCACCCCCCCCTCCGGTCCCACATTTGGCACCTTTCGGGGGAGGGGGGGAGCGGATACCTGTCCCCACTTCCGGGAGCCCGGGCTGCTGACGTAATGCGCTGTAGCCTGGCTCCCTTCTCCTCCCTCCTCCTTCCCCCCCGCTACCGAGCCAGTGAGAGCGCAGCGGTGCCTCACGCGTGCTCAGTAGGGGCCTGGTGTGAAGCCATACTGCTTCACTGCCGGGTTCCCTTACCAGCAATGGCGGCGGCAGCACCCAACAGCTGATGGAAACATCAGCTGGGGTGCCAACATCGCTGGACTCCAGAACAGGTAAGTGTCCTATTATTAAAAGCGAGCAGCTACGGAATGTGTAGCTGCTGGCTTTTCAATTTTGCATCTGTGAGCGTAACACCGCTTTAACCACTTCAGCCACGGAAGGATTTCCTGCTTTAGGACCGGAGCCCTTTTTGCGATTCGGCACTGCATCGCTTTAACTGACAATTGCGCGGTGTTGTACCCAAACGAAATTTGCGTCCTTTTTTCCCCACAAATAGAGCTTTCTTTTGGTGGTATTTGATCACCGCTGCGTCATTTCTGATCGCCGCTATAAGCAAAAGAAGAACGACAATTTTGCAAAAAAAAACTAATTTCTTACTTTTTGCTAACATACAAATCCAAAAAAAAATATAAAAAAACATTTTTTTCATTGCTTTTGGCCGATTTATATTCTTCCTTTCTATTTGTGATAAAAAAAAATCACAATCGGCGTTTATTGATTGGTTTGCGCAAAAGTGGTCGCGTTTACGGATGATGAGAATTCATTTTTGAGGTTTTTATTTATTTTATTTTTTTTACTAGTAATGGCGGTGATCTGCGATTTTTAGCGGTACTGCGATATTTCAGCGGACGTGTCGGACCATTTTGACACTTTTTTGGGACCATTGGCAGTTATACAGCGATCAGTGCTATAAAAATGCACTGATTACTGTGTAAATGCCATTGGCAGTGAAGGGGTTAACCTGCAAGGGGGCGCTCTAAGGGTTAACTATGTTTCCTGGGCATGTTCTAACTGTGTGGGGACTGCCCTAGCTGGGGAAGGGAAGTGGTCACAGCCTCCATGTACAGGAAGGCTGTGATCACAGCCCTTCCCCCTTCACAGAACGGAGGTCCGTGTTTACTTACACGGACCTCCGTTCTTTCGCTCTGGGGGGGGCATCGCGGGTGGCGGGCGGAGATCGACTCCGCCGCACCCGCTCCCTGGCCCTCCCCGAACACAGTGAGCGTGCGGGCACGCCTCCGGCGGTGCGCGCTCGCTCACTAGGCTCAATCCCGCGGCCGCCGTCATATGACGGCGATTTGCGCAGGAGAGCCAGCTTGTCGCCGTCAATTGACGGTCGGCAAGCGGTTAATGGAATCCCAGTCTCAGTCCGTAGGGTTCAATATTGAGTTGGCCCACCCTTTGCAGCTAGAACAGCTTCAACTGTTCTGGGAAGGCTGTCCATAAGGTTTAGGAGCGTGTCTATGGGAATGTTTGACCATTCTTCCAGAAGCGCATTTGTGAGGTCAGGCACTGATGTTGGATGAGAAGTCCTGGTTCACAGTCTCCGCACCAATTCATCCCAAAGGTGTTCCTTCGGGTTAAGGTAAGGACTGTGCAGGCCAGAAAAGTTCCTCCACCCCAAACTCGCTCATCCATGTCTTTATGGACCTTGCTTTGTGCGCCGGTCCAAATCATTTGGTGGAGGGGGGGTTAAGGTGTGGGTTGTTTTTCAGGGGTTGGGCTTGGCCCTTAGCTCCAGTGAAGGGAACTCTTAAGGCATCAGCATACCAAGACATTTTGGACAATTTCATGCTCCCAATTTTGTGTAAACAATTTGAAGAAGGCCCCTTCCTTTTCCATCATGACTGCGCACCAGTCTCCTTTTCAACCACTTTTCTTGCATTCTTTTTTTTTTTTAATTTCTGTACCATTCAAACTAACCCCTAGTAGTTTGTACAATCTGACTATAATGTGTTTGGACAGCTTAAAGTATTACTCTGAATTAACCATATTTGGTCTCCCACAGTACACTGATAATTACATTTCTTTTAGTAAATATAAACTGCTAACTACCTTTTCTGATCAGCAGTTATAGCAGTCTTGTGACTTATATCAGTGCCCGGCCAAGCACAGGTTAAAGCTTGTAGGAGGAGTTTTCATTTAACTGACTGTCCAGTGAGGCTGCATGACCCCCGAACCTCTGTCTGGACAGTGCTGATTGGCTCTGTGCTGATCACATGCACCCTCCCAAGAAAAAAAAAAACCTCTCTAGCAATACATATCAAACTGAGCATGTGCAGAGTGTGCCATAGGGTTCTGTACTATCAGCAGATGGATTAGGGACTGTGAAATAAGGGGAGGATCAGAGAAGACAGGATCAAACAGCCCTTTTACGCAATGCGCAGGATTAACCCCTTAGGTTCCACAGTGAATATAACAAGCATGCTTTACTGCATATACAGACTGATTTTACAGTTGCGGGTTTAGTAACACTTTTAACATGCACATAAACATTTTTTTCAGTATTATGTAAAAGTAGAAATTATTATATTTTGCTACAATCTGTCTTCTAATTACATGAGGTTAAACCACATCCCTAACATATATGTGTATATGGAAAAATGATGGGACTTTATAGGGAAACCAACTCATTAAAAGAGCAAAATACGAGATAAAATTTCAACATTTGATTTATTTAAAATTGACCCCAGACAAAAAAAGGGTCCAGAGAACATGAGTACAAACAATTGTGGTTGAACAAAAAACATTGGGTTGCATACATACAGTAGGTGGAATTTCATATGGATGAAACAATAGATATACGAAAATGGAACTAATATGACCACTGCACACTGCCAGCTGTTGGCAGAGGGAGACCCAATGCGTTTTGACCACCAGGGAGAGCCCACCCTTGACCACCAGGGAGCCCACCCTAGACCACCAGGTAAGGAGCACAATGCCCAACATGGGTGGCACTCAGTGCCAACTACAGATGCCACCCTAGACCACCAGGGAATGTACACTTTGTAGTGCAATTGCCGCCCACCAGTGCCACATATCAGTGCAGCCTATGAGTGCCCATCAGTGCTGCCTATGAGTGCCCATCAGTGCCACTTATCAGTGCCCAACAGTGCTGCATATCAGTGCCTCATCATAAGTGCCCATCAGTGTCACCTCATCAGTGCCCATCAGTCTAGCCTCATCAGTGCCTGTCAGTAATGGAGAAAATGTGCTTATTTACAAAGTTTTGTGACAGAAACAGAGAAAAACTTTTTAGTTTTTTTTAAATTTTCTGTCTTTTTTTATTTGTAGCTCAAAAAATAAAAACCGCAGAGGTGATCAAATACCACCAAAAGAAAGCTCTATTTGTGGGAACAAAATTATAAAATATTTAGGTACTACGTCGCATGACCACGCAATTGTCATTCAAAGTGCGACAGCACTGAAAGCTGAAAATTGATCTGGGCGGGAAGGGGGGGGGGGGGGTAAGTGCCTGCTATTGAAGTGGTTAATGCAGTTAAGGCACCAAGTGAGTTTAATTACCGCCTTAATCAGTCACAGAACCTGTGTAATTAATATGTGTTCAGTTTTAAAGGGATGACGTGGCAACCCTAGCAGTGTGCAGTGCAGAAAACCTCACTGTTGTCTGGGATAGGGAGGAGTGAGATATGTGCACTGGAGTGTAGACAACGTTCTTGGCAGAGATGCTTGGGAGTGATTTGTGTGCACCGTGGAGCAAACTTCTCTGCTGGTTGGGATACTAGAAAGCAAGTTGTGCACACTGTCGGAAACCCCTCCCTTGGCTGGGATAGTGAGGAGTGAGGTATGTGCACTTCTCACTTTCTTGGCAGAGATAATAGGTAGTGCTCTGAGTGTACTGGGGAGGTGGGGAATCAATGATCTACATCTGCACCTCACTTTCTGTATGTACAGGGGACTAATTTTAGTAACATTAAAGTGATTGTAAAGTCTCTCTTTTTTTTTTTCCCTATAAAAATAGCAAACATGTTATTCTTACCTGCTCTGTTGCAGTGGATTTGCACAGAACAGCCCCGATGCTTCTCTTCTTGGGTCCCTCTTCTGTGCTCCTGGCCCCTCCCTCTTGTTCAGTGCCCCCACAGCAAGCAGCTTGCTATGGGGGCACCTGAGCCGAGTCACAGCTCCCTGTGTCCATTCAGACACGGATGCTCCGACCCGTCCCCTTTCTCTCCTGATTGGCTAGCTGACTTTGACAGCAGCGGCAGCCAATGGCGCCAGTTCTGTGTCTCAGCCAATTAGGGAGGGAGAATCTCGGATGGCTGACACACTCGTGGACATCGCTGGACAGAGAGGGACCTCAGGTAAGTGTTAGGGGGACTGCTGCACACAGAAGGCATTTTTATCTTAATGCATAGAATGCACTAAAAGAGATTTATGTTTTGTTTTTTTTTTTTTTTGTTTTTTTTTCCCCATTCATACTTGCCTAAGTGGATGCAGTATCTGTCCTCTGGCGCCTCTGCACCGAGAACCGAGTGATCGAACAGCGCTGATGGCTCAGTTCTCACAGCTCCCCGAGTGGAGAGCTGCTGACTGTCAATCAGCAGCTCTCCTCTCTGCTCCCTCCTCACTCACTGGAGCGCTAAGCTGTAGAGGGATGGGCAGCGGGCATTTTAGGCTCTCAGCGGCTCACTGAGAGGCTGAGACGGGTGTCAGTCCAGGCACCTGGTGGATGCCGACTCCCAGTGTCCTGATGATGCGGTGCCTGGACTGATTCTTGTGACATCTGCAGAGAGCAGACTTCAGCCCGCTCTCTGCTGAAAACGGATCACAGGACTGCAAAACGAATTGCACAATGTGATTCATAGGAGAAGTACAGCCAAACGAGCTTTGGCTGGAGTTCTCCTTTAAGATAAAAAAAGTTCTGCCTTTACAACCCCTTTAAGTACTTTAAACCTTGTGTACTGCATTAAACAATATCAAATGGCTATATCAGGGTTTCTCAACCAGGGTTCCGTGGAACCCTAGGGTTCCTCCAGAGGTTGCTAGGGGTTCCTTGAGCAATGGTCAGTTTCTACCTCTCAGATAAATTCCCACTGGCATCACTGATCTATTTAGCTAATCTGTAAGGGGGTAATTCTTCCCAATGACCACAAGTGTAAGGGGCATTCTTCCCATTGACCATCACACTAATGTATCAGGAGTTGTAGATTTTTAATTTTTAGCAGGGGTTCCCCCGAGACCAGAGAATTATTTCAAGGGTTCCTTGGTGTGGAAAAGGTTGAGAGAGGCTGGGCTCTATGATAATTGAGTGACCTGCTAGTAATCATTATTTCATATTTTTACAGCGTTTACTAATGGCAACATTCACAAATGTGACTAACTTGGCCAATGCACTATTAAAAATATTAGAGAAGTATTTTTTATTATAATATAAATTCTCTATTCAAGTCAGCTGAGTCATGTCCTTCAAAGCACATGCCTTACATGCATTACCCATATCATCAAGGCCAAACAATATTCTTGTTCATCATATTAATTTAGTGAAAGTCAATGATTCTCTGCTATGAGATTCGGTTTTGTCACTGTTGTCATTTCAGAGAACTGGCAATTGTTTTAGCTCCTGCTTATTTTTTGGAATAACAGTATTGTGATCTCCATGGTTCCCTGACATAAAATATTGCACAATAATGATGTCTTGATTAAAGATCACAAAATGTACACAGTGTTTAAACAAGTATTATCAGTTCATCCCAACTTGATTCCAAAACCTCAAGTTTTTTGGAGAGATTCTTCTTGCAGACTCAGTTCCTCAAATGTACTTTGGCACAGACTCACCATGTAGAGGTTATTGCCTAACACATATTCCAGAGTTCCCAGAGAATAACCAGAGAAAAGAAAAACTAACCACTCTAAAGATCCTTACAGAGAAAAATACTATTCCAATTCTCAAGACTAGAGGCTATATCAAAGAACCAATCTATTATTTCATAAAATAAAGAAAGTATTCAAATTACATTTAAGGCTCCATGCACACTGGATGCTGAAAACATCAGTAACTTTGTAGTGAGTTTTTCAGCATTATTGCACTAGTGTTTTTGAGCATTTTTTTTTTTCCCCTCAATGGATTAAAAACGTTGGTGAGCTGCGTTTTTGAGCATTTTTACAGCTAAAAAAACGTCTCTCAGAACTTGAGTTTTTTTTACAGCTCAAAAACGCCCCAGCTAAAAACAGTTGATAACAGCTTATGTGTGAATGAACACATAGGATAACATGATAAGGAGTTTGACTGTAAGAAAAAACGTCTGAAGCTAAAAACAGCAGCTATAAAAATGTCCAAAACCATCCTGTATGCATGAGGCCTAAGGCTGCATTCACACCTGAGCGTAGCGTCTTTGAGTTTTTCCAGCGTTTTTTTGCACGACTTTGGCGCATGTTTGCGTGGTTTTTTGCACGTTTTGTATGCAGCGTTTTTGAGCTTTGGCATTTTTTTTATCAGCTAATCGAGAAAACTATTATCTGTTGCATCATCTGTTGCTAGGTATTTCAGATTTTTTAGCTTTTCCATTATCTTTTATTTCTTCTTTTATTATAATTCATTTATTATAATGTTTTTTCGTTGGAGTAAGGGGTTCTAGTTCAGTTCAGCTTAGGTTAAGATTAGGAGTTGGGGTTAGGGTTATTTATTATTATTTTATTTATTTTTTATTTTAATTATTATTATTATATGAATGAATGTAAAATAAATACACAAATAAAAATCATAAATGAAAATAAATAAATTCAATAAATGAATACTAAGTAACAATAAATACATAATTAACCCTTACCCCTTAAAGAATAAAATAAATAACTAAACACCCTAACCCAAAAAAATATTATTATTAATAATGGATTTTTTTGTTCGAGTTTGGGTGTTGTTTTATTATTATTATTATGTATTTAATATTTTTTAAGGTTTGAGGATAATTATTGTTAATGTATTATTACATATTATACATTTATTTTACTTATTTATGATGATTTTAGTTGTTTGTGTATTTATTTTACATTTATTTTTACTATTTTATTTGTTACTTCATTCGAGCAGAAAGCCGCGCGAATGGTGCGTTTCCATTTATTTCTATGGGAATACAAACGCCCAAATCTGCCCAATTCGCAAAAAAAGCTCCAGAACTTGTTTTAGCTTCAAGCATTTGGCGTCAGGCGACTTGGAGTGGAGGTGTGAACCATCCCCATAAAGAATAATAGATTTTTTTTCTTCTCCGGCATTTTTGAGCTTCAAGCTACAAAATGCTCAAATGTGAACGGGGCCTAAAGTGTAAGTAACAGCCCTTGAAAGCCATATACTTATCTGTCGTCCTCTGCTAATATCCTAGCTGATTGGCCTGCTTCATAACTCCAAATTCTTCTGGAAATATCTCTCCTTTTAAAGCGGAGTTCCACCCAAAAGTGGAACCTCCACTTTAAGGGGAGGTGACCCCCCGACATGCCACAATTGGCATGTCATTTTTTTGGGGGGGGGGGGGGCAGCTGGGATCCTGTTTTGACAGGGTCCCAGCTTAATTTCCTGTCCTGATGCCGTGGAACAGGAAGGAAGTTCACCTTCCCCCCGGCAATCTTCTGGGACACGTCACAGGTCCCAGAAGATACGCCGACCATTCACAAAGCGCAGCGTGACTCGTGCATGGCTTTGAAGCCAAAGCCAGGTGCCCACACTTGTGATGCCAGAGACAGAGGGGAGTGGGAGAGGAGCGAATCTTTGGGTGGCCGCATCGCTGGATCGTGGGACAGGTAAGTGTCCGATTTGTTTTAGTTTCTGACTTTTAACTGGTTGGAACTCCGCTTTAAGTCTTTGTGAGCATATGTGCTGTGATCTCCAATAGGCCTCATACACACGGGCATTTAAAAAAACGAGCTGTAACTTCGGTACCGATGGCAGGAAAAAAGCTGCATTAAAAACGTGATGTTATCAGCGTTATGCATTGACTTCAATGCACATTTTTCCACGCTAGCTTTCATAGGCATTTCTCTGGCTCTATTCGAAATCATTGGTTCCCTATAGGAGCCAATTGATTTGAATAGGTCGCACCAGAAGTCGGATCATGATGATGCAACTTGCGGTGCGACTTGTGTGCTGAGGATCTTGAAGGGGAACCCCCTGCAAAAAATGAAAAAAAAATTTTGCGTAGGGCTCCCTTCAAGAGATACCAGCCCCTCCGGTCTGGTATGGATTTTAAGGGGAACCCCCATGCTAAAAAAAGGCGTAGGGTCCCCCATAATCCATAGCAGACCCTTATCCAAGCACGCAACCTGGCAGACCAGGAAAGGGGGGTGGGACGAGTGAACGCCCCCCCCTTCTGAACCATACCAGGCCGTATGCCCTCAACATAGGGAGGTGGGTGCTTTGGGGCGGTGGGGGGGCCCTGCACCCCCACCACAAAGCACCTTGCCCCCATGTTGATGAGGACAAGGGGCCTCTTCCTGACCCTAGTTTGGTTGTCGGGGTCTTTGGGTGGGGGCTTATCGGAATCTGGAAGCCCCCTTTAACAAGGGGGCTCCCACTTCCCGCCCCCATCCTATGTGAATGAGTACCCTTATAATGTCACAGGGGCGGGACTGTGACATCATAAAGGGGTGGGGCTTCCAGATGACGTCAGTGGGTGGTCCCGTCCCATGCCAATATAAGCCATTGTGCAGTACGGACCCAGCATTCAAGTGAAAGAGAGAGCGACCAGTCAACATGGGAAGAAGAGAAGAGGGTAAGGCAGAGAAGACAACGGAAAAGAGCAGAAGACAGAAAACTCCTCAGAAGAAAGAAGCCCCTGCAAAAGAGCAGAAGAAAGAAGAGGCGGAGAAGGGAGAAGATGCTGGAGCTGATTTAATAAACTATTTTAAAAAGCTGTGTAGTGTGTTTTTTTTTTTTTTTGGCACTTTTTTTTAGGTGAATGGGTAGGGGTACCATGTACCCTTTATTTGATCCCCCCATTTGGTTATTGACTGTGCATTGTAGGAAACAGCACAATTCCATCCCTGCAGTCTGTCCAGCCATTTACCCTGTTGGGATCCAGTATGGTGATTTATGAGCCGTATGTGTGGTGGTACATATGGGTGTGTGGTTGATGACGTCATCCAGGTCAGCCATGACAACGTTGTCATTATTTTAATCATTGCTTCACTGGTTTGTATCAATTTTACTGAATACATTAATAAAATTCACATTTTTTAAGGCATTGAGGGTCCGCTTACAGTATCTTTAGGATCTTTAATCCAAATTTTTTTGTATGTCCGATTTACTGAGGAATCTCCACCTTCTTTTCTTCTTTGAAGAGGTGTTGCCAGATTTAAGGGATCAAACGGGTCCAGTCCTTAGTTATCCCTTGTCCATAGATTGGTCTGAACAGGTGTTGTTTTATTGCCCATAGGTGTTTACATGTTGTTTTGGGTAGATTACGTATCCTTTCTATGAACATCCGATGACCACAAATTATTATATTTGTATATCACAAACCAGTGGTGCAATTTTTTTTATATAGCTCGTTGGACGGATTCGATGGCGTACCAGCTAAATGACCAGATAGACCAGGAAATTGTGTCGGCCTTTGATCAAACTCCTACCACGGATGGGTCTTCTCAGGAATCCATGAGAAAACTCTTTAAAAATCATCAGAAATTAATTATTAAACACCTTACCAGAAAGTGGGACATCTCCTCACTAAATTCTCACATAGCTCAGCAGGTAGTCCCCCTGTTACAAAAACCTGACCAACTCTCCAGTGACGCTGATAGTTTCAGCTGTGGGTGGCCCCCTGGAGAGGGTGGGTAAGTTTGTTGATGAACTGATCAAGGGCTTGGTGCCTGAGCTTTCGTACAGGACAAGCGTGATGTACTGCGTAGGCTGTGTGATGTCCAGGCTCCCCCGGGGGCCCTACTGGTGGGGATAGACGTGGAGTCGTTGTACACGTCTATACCCCACCAGTGGGGCCTACGGTCAGTCACCCAACTTTTGGATAGGAGGTTCCCTGGGTATGGGGCACATAATGAGCTGATTATTGAATTGCTGGAATTCATGCTGATGCACAATTTTTGTTCAGTTTTTGGGTGTCAGCTACCAGCAGCTCAGAGGAACCGCCATGGGGGCACAATGGGCACCGACCTACGTGTGCCTGCATCTAGGATCTTGGGAGAAGGAAGTAGTCCAGCGGTCGTCTTTGTACCTTGCCCACAGTTTACTTTGGGTGAGGTACATAGACGACATGTTTATGGTGTGGAGGGGCTCTACACCCCAACTGGTGGAGTTCTTGGACGAACTAAATACCAACGAAAGGAACATCAGGTTGACGTATACATGTGAAAAAGTCACTCTCATTCCTAGGCTTATGCATTAAGACAGTGAACGGGTGGATCGAGACCCAGACATTTAGGCAGGACACGGCCGCTAATACCCTCCTTCAGGCTAAGAGTCATCATCCGCGTTCCCTGATACGTGGCCTACCCGTGGGCCAATTCTTGCGTATACGGAGGAATTGTTCATCACAAGAACAATATCAAAAAGAAGCCGATGCAATGTATGCCCGATTCAGGGAGCGTGGGTACTCTAAGTGCCTGAAGTGAGCCAAGGCCATAACCGATCGAAAGGACTGTATAAATTTGTTGGGTGGAGCTGAGAGGCAACCGACAGTAGCTCCCACAAACACTGCACCCGTGAGAATGATTACCAAATATGGGACCCATTGTATCTAGCATCAAGAACTTCAAGGAGGGTGATGACAAACCTTTGGCCATTCACTTTAATGAGTTCCACTGGAGGGACCCATCAGATCTGCGATGGGGGGGGGGGCGGTTTCGATCAGATCCTTTTAAGGAAGGAAAAAATGTGGATCTACATCTTGGACTCCATGACCCCTACAGGGTTAAACACAGAATTTAATCTTTCCGTATTTTTAGATTCATAAGGGCAATTTATCCTGGGCATGAAGTGATTAATTATGGGATCACACTCTTGGGATGAGTGTTAATCAGGCCAATCCTCATGCCGGGATACTGCTTTCGTTTCCGTATTTCCTTGTATTTTCTTATTTGATATGGAATGATTTACCCTCCTTTTTGTATTTGTATCTAATATGACTATAGTTGATTCTTAGTCCTGGATTGACTTTGGTTGCTTACTCTGTCTAAGCTGGTCCGTTCTTTCGTCCGTCCCGAGCGTTGATATATTAAGTTTTGTATGTTGTATGTGAATGTGTCGTTTGTATGGGGAATTTGGTTGGGCGACATCCGGTGCCCATTCATATGTATTACATCCCCGAGTGAATGGGATTTAAGGCACAGTTGGTAAGTCCCACCCCCCAGCTTTGAGGAAGTTCAGGGATAAGCTGAACGAAACGCGTCAGAACGACATCACCCCTGCTGTCCTGGTGACGCTGTCCATCCCACCCTTCCACCCCAGGATACTCACACACAACGTGGATCGGATTACTGCAGCCGGGAGACAAAGCGCCCAGATGATTCATTCCTGGGCACAGACCCGAAGCAGCAGCACGTACTGGAGAGCTGAGGACATCCCAGCACCACTAGGAATTACTGGTGGATCGGGTAAGCACACTACTGACTCTACTGAGTTTTGCCTACATATGGGACTGACAGTCTGGCTTTTGCTCTTACACCCTCATTACACCTTACAGTGAAGTGGTAAAGAATGGTTGCTCAACAGGTGGGAGGATTCTGCTCCCGTGAGTATCCACAGGACATTCTAAGGATTCAACATCAGTCCAATCCTCCTCTCATCTTTATTCAACTCCACGTTCAGCTGTCCCGATCAGTTGTGGTTCAATCCCCCTTTATTTGATCCCCCCATTTGGTTATTGATTGTGCATTGCAGGAAACAGCACATTTCCATCCCTGCAGTCTGTCCAGCCATTTACGCTGTTGGGATACAGTATGGTGATTTATGAGCCGTATGTGTAGTGGTACATATGGGTGTGTGGTTGATGACGTCATCCAGGTCAGCCATGACAACGTTGTCATAATTTTAATCATTGCTTCACTGGTTTGTATCAATTTTACTGAATACATTAATAAAATTCAAATTTTTTAAGGCATTGAGGGTCCGCTTACAGTATGTTTATGATCTTTAATCCAAATTTTTTTGTACCCCATACTCATTCACATAGAGTGGGGGGCCGGGATCTGGGGGCCCCCTTGTTAAAGGGGGCTTCCAGATTCCGATAAGCCCCCGCCCGCAGACCTTGACAACCAGCGGCCGGGTTTGTCGCTGCGGGCCCCCCTGCCCCAAAGCACCCATACTCCCCATGTTGAGTGTGTGCGGCCTGGTATGGTTCGAGAGGGGGGGCGCTCGCTCGTCCCCACCCCCTTTCCTGGCCTGCCAGACTGCGTGCTCTCGGATAAGGGTTTGGTATGAATGTTGGGGGGACCCCACTCCATCGTTTCTGCGGAGTGGGGGTTCCCCTTAAAATCCATACCAGACCGAAGGGTCTGGTACCTCTTGGGGGGAACCCCACGCACATTTTTTTTTCATTTTTTTGAATAGAGGCAGAGGAAAGCCTGATGAGGCTTAACGTTGTGTATACAGTGGTAAACCGCGTTTTTGAGCGGTTTGCCGGCTCAGCAGCAAAACTGCTCTAGCGATGCAGCTTCCGAGCGCGCTGGTCCTGCGTTTGTTTTACAGCTTAAGGGCCAGTTCACACCACATGCAGTCCAGTGCGTTTTTTTTCTGCATCAAAAATGCATGGAGTAGGTTATATAGTTTTCAATTGGATAGTTCACACCAGTGCAGTCCGTTCCAGTGTGTTCCAGTTCCAGAAAAAAAAAGTAGAACATGCTGCATTTTTTTCTGCTCTGAACTGTACTGGAACATGGTAAAACGCATAAAAAATGCACTGGAACACTCCTAAATGCACCAAAAACGCACTGGAACTCATATGTCCTTATTTTAGGTTAAGAAAAAAGGCGGGAAAATGCACTGGAACGCACCAAAAACGCGTCAAAAACAAGCATGCACTATGGGGTAAACTGACCCTAAGAACACCGACGCCACTTAGAGTTCAAAAATGTCAGCATGTGTATGAGGCCATTGAATAACATGGAGAGGCGTTCTTAAGCTGTAAAAACAGCTCAAAAAGGCCCGTGTGTATGGGGCCTTAATTCCAACACAAAGTTTGTACTCCACTAGGATGAGCGGAGTACAAATTTAACACAAATGAAAGCAAAACATATTGTGACTTGTTACAATAACGTGCAGTAAAATTCATGTTGTACCACACATTACTGTAATACTGCGCGATCCATGGCACACAGTAGTACCTTTCATGCATACCATTTAGAATGCCACCCCAAATACAATAGCAAACAAGGCATCCACACTGCAGACCACAACAGCACTATGGGGTCGATTTACTAAAACTGGAGTGCGCAAAATCTGGTGATAGCTGTGCATAGAAACCAATCAGCTTCCCGTTTTTTTTTTTTTTTTTTTCAAAGCATAAATGAACAAGCAGAAGTTAAAAGCTAATTGGCTACCATGCACAGCGGCACCAGATATTGCACTTTCCAGTTTTAATAAATCAACCCCACTGAGTGAATGGTCCCTAAGGTTCTGATTAAAGTGGAACTAAAACCATTGATTTAACTATTTCTAATAGTATTTCATTTCAATGTATGCTTTGAAGGGTAACTGTCAGTTACTAGTGTGATATATTATCCACAAATATATATATATATATATATATATATATATATATATATACACACAGTATCTCACAAAAGTGAGTACACCCCTCACATTTTTGTAAATATTTTATTATATCTTTACAAGTTACATAGTTACATAGTCAGTGAGGCTGGAAAAAGACACAAGTCCATCAAGTCCAACCCATGTGTGTGTTTTTTATGTCAGTATTACATTGTATATCCCCCAATGTTGTGGTCCCTTAGCTGTGCATCTAATAGTTTTTTAAAATTATCTATTCTACCAGCAGAAACCACTGTTTCTGGAAGAGAATTCCACATTCGCACTGCTCTTACCGTAAAGAAACCCCTACGCATCTTAAGGTTAAACCGCCTTTCTTTCATTCTCAGTGAATTGCCCCTATAGCGGGGTCACCAGTACAGTATTTGTACATTGAAATCATATCCCCTCTCAAGCGTCTTTACTCCAGAGAGAACAAGTTCAGTGCCTGTAATGTTTCCTCATAACTTAGGTCCTCTAATCCCTTAATTAGCTTTGTTGCCCTTCTCTGAACCCTTTCCAATACCAGGACGTCCTTCCTGAGGACTGGTGGCCAGAACTGGACGGCATACTCCAGGTGCGGCCTCACCAGGGACTTGTACAGTGGGAGAATTATTGATTTATCCCTGAAGTTAATCCCTTTTTTGATGCATGCCAACACTTCGTTAGCTTTGCTTGCAGCAGCTTGGCATTGCATGCCACTGCTGAGCCTGTTCTCCACTAGGACCCCTAGGTCTTTTTCCCTGATTCCCCCAGGGGCTCTCCCCCTAGTGAGTAATTTGCGTTCATGTTCTTGGTACCCAAATGCATTATCTTACATTTTTCTACGTTAAATCTCATTTGCCACTTGTCTGCCCACCCCATTAATTTATTTAGATCTTCTTGCAGTGTTTCCACATCCTGTGGAGAATTTATTGCTCTGCTTAGCTTGGTATCATCTGCAAATATTGAGATTGAGCTCTTCACCCTGTTCTCCAAATCATTTATGAGTAAATTGAATAGGATTGGTCCCAGGACAGAACCCTGAGGAACCCCACTTTCTACACCAGACCATTCTGAGTATTCCCCATTTATCACCACCCTCTGGACTCGCCCCTGTAGCCAGTTTTCAATCCAGGTGCTCACCCCTTGATCCATGTTGAGGGACCTTAGTTTGTACAGTAAATGTTTATGGGGAACTGTATCAAATGCCTTTGCAAAATCCAGATACACCACGTCTACAGGCCTTCCCTTATCTAGATGGTCGCTCATTTCCTCATAGAAGGTTAATAGATTGGTTTGGCAAGAACGATTTTTCCTGAAACCATGTTGATTACTGCTAATGATACCGTTCTCGTTACAATAGTCTTGTATATAATCCCTTATTATTCCCTCCAAGAGCTTGCATATTATTGATGTTAAGCTAACTGGTCTATAATTTCCGGGGAAATGTCTTGGTCCTTTTTTATATATTGGCACCACATGTGCTTTCTTCCAATCAGCTGGTATCATACCAGTCAGAAAACTACTCTTAAAGATTAGGTACAAGGGTCTGGCAATAACTTGGCTAAGTTCCCTAAGGACCCTCGGGTGCAATCCATCTGGGCCCGGTGACTTATTGGTGTTCAGTTTTTCCAGCCTATTCCTGATTTTATCCTCAGTCAGCCATGAGGGTGTTTCATGTGACTTGTCTTGAGGACCAGCATTTTGGTTCTGTATAATTGAACCCCCCATTTCCTTTGTGAATACCGAGGAGAAAAATGAGTTTAATACCTTTGGCATTTCTCCCTCCTCTGTAACCAGGTTACCCGCGTCATTCCTTACTGGGCCAATATGATCTGACTTCTCTCTCTTACCATTTATATACTTAAAGAATTTCTTGGGATTCCTTTTGCTCTCTTCAGCTATGTGTCTTTTCATGTTCAATCTTAGCTGCTCTGATTGCAACTTTGCATTCCTTATTGCGTGTTTTATAGATATGAAAGTCTGACTGAGACCCCTCCGCCTTGTATTTCTCTTCCGTTCACTGACAGACGCAGCATTCTTATGACACATGGGGTTATGCTCATCCTACTAGGAGTAGCCTAGGCAAAACAAACAAAAGTGTAGGTTGGCCCCTCCCAGGGGGCCGTCCTCACCTTAGCATATAATCCCCCTGCTCTGTACAGCACACCCGTTTTTATTTGCCTAGTGCAAGGAGTAGACCTGGTTCCCTATGGGATCTGCGGTCTCCTGAAGATTCGTCTGATGAAGACTGCTATCAAGAAGCTGGCTGGTGGTATAGAGCATATCTCGAATCCTAACCTTTCCCTAGTCTGGCCAACACTATGCGAACCCCCTTAGGGGGGCCCACCGCATAGCGCCCGTTCTGTGCGGGCGGCCAGTGGCTAAAACCCACTAGAGCCCAGTGACTGTTTCGCCTGTCCAGTGGCCTGGCCAGCAGCATGCCTCCTTGCGGGGAGGTAGGTCTGCTCTGGGTGGCTACCCGCTGCGCCCGTCGGATGGGCTTCCCCGGTGGTGGACCCTGCCGTGGCTCATGTGAATAAGGCAACCACCATCCCCTTGGAGGGGTCTCCATCCTTTAAAGAGGCGGCCTATCACCGCACAGAGACAGTATCTAAAGCACTTTTCTTGTTGGCTGGGTCAGCCATGCGGCCGGCGCTAGCAACTGCTATAGCGGCACAGTCTCTTCGCGAGCACGCTGCTGCTCTGTGCACTAGTTTGTCTAGTGAATGTGCACAGGCTGAGGTACAGCGGAGGCAACATTTGGAAGAAGGTCTCTGCTACATATGCCATGCGACTTTGGACCTTCTTCCCATATTGTCAAAATTTTTTTTCCAATTGTTATCAGGCGGATGCTGTGGCTCCGCTCTTGGTTGGGCGACCAGGCTTCAAAGAAAGCTCTGGCAGACCTGCCCTTTCAGGGAGAGCGTCTGTTTGGCCCACAATTGGATAAAAATATTAACGATTTACGGGAGGGAAGAGTACTTTCCCTCCAGAGCCGAATCGCTGTCGTAGGCAAGGTCCTGTCTCTTCTGGTCAAAAGAAGGTTTTTCGGGTGCCCAGCCCAGCGAGCAAGGCCGGGAAGGCGTTTACGGGCCGCAACAAGGGGCCCTGGCAGTGTAAGCCCGAAAAAGCAGAGGACAAGTCTGCCTCCGCATGATGGGTGGCGTGAGGTGGGTGGGGGGCCGGTGTCTGGGGGTTGCAATCAGCTCTCTGCCCCCAGAAAAGTCCTTCCCCTCAAACGGGAGGCTTCCGCAGAAGCGTCAGGAGGCGCCTCTAGGCGCCAGTCAGGCGCTCAGCAGACAGAAGCCATCTTGAACGCCGGCTAGCCGGCTGGAGTACCTGGGTCTGATTCTGGACACGGTACAGGCTGGGGTGTTCCTAACACCGAGCAAGCTTCTAATGCTTTAGGCAGGGCGAACCCTGTGATCGCGCCAGTGGTTCTCCTTACGGTTCTGTATATGGATGTTGGGGCTCAGGAGGTCGACTTGTGAAGCGATACCTTACGCCCAGAACACTCCTGCGGAAGGCAATTTAGTTGCAGTGGGACAAATCTCCTCTATCCCTGGACAGGCCGATCAGGTCGGAGTGTCAGTCCCGGGGACCCTTGGTTTGGGGGATTCAGGTTCCGGAAGAGAAGTTTTCTTCGCCTCAATTGGTCGATGTAGGTACTGGAACTGAGAGCGATCAAGCTCTGGCTGTCCCGTGGGACAGTAGGGCTGCACCGCCCGGTTCTGGTTCAGTCAGTCAATGCCACGGAGGTGGCGTATGTAAACCATCAGGGCGGAACAAAAAGCTCAGCAACAGCTGCGGAGGCAGCTCTGATCCGTCGGGGGGCAGTGTTTCACAGCCCTCGAGGACAGTATCGGCTGCTGTGCATTTTTCCTCCTCTAAAGGCTCTACCACGGGTCGTACGCGGGGTAGAGGCGGAGGAAATCCCGACAATCCGGGTAGCTCCAGCGTCCTTGGTATAACTACGTAGTACGGATGGTAGCAGAGGTTCCGTGGTGGCTTCCGCTTCACGGGAACCTGCTGTTTCAGGGGCCCATCTTGCACCCTGCTTTACTCTCGCTGGCTTTGACGGCTTGGCTATTGAGTCCCAGGTATTGAGGGATAGGGGTGTCTCTGACTCCGTAATCCCTACTATGATAAAAGCACGTAAGAGTTCTTCATGTAAGATTTATCATAGGACCTGGAAGGCCTACATTACCTGGTGCGAGGCAGGGGGTTGGAACCCCCGCTCTTATAGAGTATCCAGAGTACTGTCATTTTTTACAGCAAGGTCTGGACAAGAACCTGGCGTTAAGTACGCTTAAGGGGCAGATTTCGGCCCTGGCGGTTCTCTTTCAACGGCCCTTGGCATCTCATTCATTGATCCGTACATTTGTACAGGGGGTACGTCATGTGGCTCCTCGGATACGGTCACCTTTGGCACCGTGGGATTTGAATCTGGTGCTTTCTGTGTTGCAGAAACCGCCATATGAAAGGATTAGGGACATTCCCTTACAGTTGTCGCAGAAGGGTGGCCTTTCGGGTAGCTATCACATCCGCCAGGCGGGTGTCGGAGTTAGCAGCATTATCCTGCAAGTCACCTTACTTTGTCCTCCATAAGGACAAGGCAGTTTTGCGACCTTCCCCTTTGTTTCTTCCGAAGGTGGTGTCTTCCTTTCATTTAAATGAGGATATTGTTCTCCCCTCATTGTGCCCGCACCCATCACATCCCAAAGAAGTTGAGCTGCATTCTTTGGATGTGGTGAGGGCCTTGCGGGTGCATTTAAGTTCTACAGCTTCCTTTCGGAAGTCTGATTCTTTATTTTTGCTGACGGAAGGGTCGCGCAAAGGTATGGCGGCCTCGTCAGCTACCGTGTCTCGTTGGATACGGAAGACCGTGACTCATGCATATGAGATTCGGGGTAAGGTTCCCCCTTTCCAGTCACGGCTCATTCCACCAGGGCAGTTAGTACTTCCTGGGCGTTTAGACACCAAGCCTCGGTGTCTCAGGTGTGCAAAGCGGCTACTTGGGCCTCAGTGCACACGTTTACTAAGTTTTACAAAATTGATGTTGCAGCATCCTCGGATGCTGCTTTTGGCCGCAAAGTATTACAAGCGGCAGTATAGGCGCGGTTAGCGCCGCCTGAGAGGGCGTTTTTCTGTTGGGTACAGTTGTTATGGTTTGCCCACCCCTCTTGATTGGCACTGCTTTGGGACATCCCCATGTGTCATAAGAATTGCTGCGTCTGTCAGTGAACGGAAGAGAAAAAGGGATTTTTTGTATAACTTACCGTAAAATCCTTTTCTCTGAGATCACTGACAGACGCAGCACCCACCTCTCTGCGTTGGTTTTGTACGGCTTGTTACGAACTGATGTGCTGTACAGAGCAGGGGGATTATATGCTAAGGTGAGGACGGCCCCCTGGGAGGGGCCAACCTACACTTTTGTTTGTTTTGCCTAGGCTACTCCTAGTAGGATGAGCATAACCCCATGTGTCATAAGAATTGCTGCGTCTGTCAGTGAACTCAGAGAAAAGGATTTTACGGTAAGTTATACAAAAAATCCCTTTTTTTCGAAGGCCTTCTTTTTTGCTTTTATGTCAGCATTAAGCCATACTGGTCTTTGATTAGCTCTTTTAAATTTATTTCCTGCTGGGATACACTGGCTAATACCTTTGTTTAGTGTGTTCTTTAAGCATTCCCATTTTTCCTCCGTATTCATTGTCCCTAGAGTTTTATCCCAGCTAACATCTTCCAGCAATGAGCGTAGTTTCTGGAAGTTGGCTCTTTTAAAATTCAGTGTCTTCGTATTCCCCTTAGGTTTCCTAGATGTGTAATTTATACTAAAAATAATTGACCTGTGATCGCTATTGCCTAGATTGCCCCTTCCACGTCTGTGTTGTTGGTAATCAGAAGGTCCAATAATGCTTTTCCTCTTGTTGGTGCATTTACCATCTGACCCATGAAATTATCCTGCAGGACATTTAGGAAATGGCGAGACTTAGCTGAACGTGCAGTACCTTCCGCCCAGTCAATATCTGGGTAATTAAAATCCCCCATTATAATAACACTTCCCATCCTAGCCGCTATTCCAACTTGTGATAGGAGGTCCGCCTCCCCCTCTTCCCTCTGATTAGGGGGTCTATAGCATATTCCAAGTATAACTTTCCCCTTGGTATCTTCCCTTTGTACCTCTACCCATAATGATTCAACCTCCCCCCCCAGAACCACTATTAATCTCATCTCTCACATTAATTTGTATTTCATTTCTTATATACAGGCATACCCCTCCTCCTTTTTTGCCCTCCCTATCCCTGCGATACAGGGAATACCCCTGAATGGTAGCCAGCCAATCATGAGAGCTGTTGAACCAAGTCTCCGAAATTCCCACAAAATCTAATTTCTCCTCGTACAGTAGCAGCTCCGGTTCTCCCATCTTGTCCGCCAGACTCCTGGCATTAGTGAACAAGCCACATAGTTTTGTCCGGATACTTACTGCTTCCTTGTTGGGTAATCCTTGTTTGCATATTGGACTTGTTAACCTGCTTGCCACGTGTTTAGATTCCTTAATCGGCCTATCACTCCTCCCCCCAATACTACCCCCTAGACTCTGTTCCCCTCTGGCAATTGGTAAGTCTGGACCCTCCCCCCAACATTGCCTAATTTAAAAGCCCCTCTAACTTTTCGGCCATCCTAATTCTCAGCCGGTCTGCACCTTCCCCATTTAGGTGCAGCCCATCCTTCCTATAGAGCTCATAGCTGATTGAGAAATCGGCCCAGTTCTCCAGGAACCCAAAACCCTCCTTTCTACACCAACTCCTCAGCCACTTATTGACTTCCCTAATCTCCCGCTGCCTCTCTGCTGTGGCTCGAGGTACCGGTAGTATTTCTGAGAATACTACCTTGGAGGTCCTAATCTTCAACTTTGCTCCTAGGTCCCTGAAATCTTTCTTTAGGATACTCCACCTACCTCTAACTTTGTCATTGGTGCCAACATGCACCATGACAGCCGGGTCTTCCCCAGCCCCTCCCAGCAATCTGTCCACCCGATCCGTGATGTCCCGAACCCGAGCGAACATCTACTCTGTTCTGGTGCCTGCGCCTCTATGTCTCCACCCTCCTCTGTGCCGGCACCTGCCTAGTACGATCCCAACTCTCCTTAAGTATGGAGAGTCGTCTCAGTGTTGACAGTTGCTTCCTTAGATTCAGAACCCGGGCTTCCAGGGAAACAACGCTCTTACATTTTGTACAGCAGTATTCGCCTTCGATCTCATGATCAAGGAACGCATACATGTGACAAGATGTACACCGAATCGCTTCGCCACACCCGCCAGGCATTGTACCAATTGATTTAGTGGGGACTGGGAATTTTTCCCTATCCAATTACCTAACCGCTGGCTGCCTTCCACTAATACTCCCCGTACCCAGGTACTCACAACACTCGGGTATTCACGCCACTCTCGGGTACTCACACTGCAGTACTCAGGTACTCGCCCAACACAGAGGCACTCACCTGATACTCACTATGCACTAGTATTCACTGTACTCCCAACACTGAGGTACTCCCAACACTGAGGTACTCCCAACACTGAGGTACTCCCAACACACGGGTACTCCCAACACACGGGTACTCCCAACACACGGGTACTCCCAACACACGGGTACTCCCAACACACGGGTACTCCCAACACACGGGTACTCCCAACACTTGGGTACTCCCAACACAATACTCGGGTACTCCCAACACTCGGGTACTCCCAATACTCGGGTACTCCCAATACTCGGGTACTCCCAATACTCGGGTACTCCCAATACTCGGGTACTCCCAATACTCGGGTATTCCCAATACTCGGGTATTCCCAACACACAGATACTCCCAACACACAGGTACTCCCAACACAATACTCGGGTACTCCCAATACTCGGGTGCTCGCAATACTCGGGTGCTCGCAATACTCGGGTGCTCGCAATACTCGGGTGCTCGCAATACTCGGGTGCTCGCAATACTCGGGTCTCACACAGTCAGTCTTTAATTAGCAGTTGTGTCTCTCTGCTAGCCTCTGTAATCTGACACTGCAGCTCGTCAGCCTCTGCCTTTAGCCTTCCCCCTTCCTGGCTCTGTCAGCCTGTCAGGTTTGTCACACAGTGATCTGCACTCACCGCTGCCTCTCCTTCAGTCTCCACCGCCCCCCTCCTCTGTCCTCTCTTGGGGGAAAGTCCTTTGTTGTTCCCTGCTGCTCATCCCTGTCTCCCCCGCCTCCTCCTTCGGTCACGGGTGGGGGGGTGTGGGGGAGTGCCACCTTCATGTGACAACATGGAAGAAATGACACTTTGCTACAATGTAAAGTAGTGAGTGTACAGCTTGTATAACAGTGTATATTTGCTGTCCCCTCAAAATAACTCAACTCACAGCCATTAATGTCTAAACCACTGGCAACAAAAGTGAGTACACCCCTAAGAGAAAATGTCCAAATTGGGTCCAATTGCCCATTCTCCCTCCCCGCTGTCATGTGACTCATTAGTGTTACAAAGTCTCAGCTGCGAATGGGGAGCAGGTGTGTTAAATTTGGTGTTATCACTCTCTCATACTGGTCACTGGAAGTTCAACATGGCAGCTCATGGCAAAGAACTCTCTGAGGATCTGAAAAAAAGAATTGCTGCTCTACATAAAGATGGCCCAGGCTATAAGAAAATTGCAAAGACCCAGGTCTCACTATGGTCGACCAAAGCAGTTGAGTGCACATGCTCCGTGTCATAGCCAGAGGTTTTCTTTGGGAAATAGAAGCATGATTGCTGCAGAGGTTGAAGGGGTGGGGGGTCAGCCGCACGCTGCATCAAATTGGTCTGCATGGCTGTCGTCCCAGAAGGAAGCCTCTTCTACAGATGATGCACAAGAAAGCCCACAAAAAGTTTTCTGAAGACAAGCAGACTAAGGATTACTGGAACCATGTCCTGTGGTCTGAGGAGACCAAGATAAACTTATTTGGTTCAGATGGTGTCAAGCGTATGTGGTGGCAAGGAGTACAAAGACAAGTGTGTCTTGCTTACAGTCAAGCATGGTGGTGGGAGTGCCATGGTCTGGGGCTGTATGAGTGCTGCCGACACTGGGGAGCTACAGTTCATTGAGGGAACCATGAATGCCAACATGTACTGTAACATACTGAAGCAGAACATGATCCCCTCCCTTCAGAGACTGGGCCGCAGGGCAGTATTCCAACATAATAATGACCCCAAACACACCTCCAAGATGACCACTGCCTTGCTAAAGAAGCTGAGGGTAAAGGTGATGGACTGGGCAAGCATGTCTCCAGACCTAAACCCTATTGAGCATCTGTGGGGCATCCTGAAACAGAAGGTGGAGGAGTGCAAGGTCTCCAACATCCACCAGCTCTGTCAAAATATTGACTCTTTGGGCCCAATTTGGACATTTTCACTTAGGGGTGTACTCACTTTTGTTGCCAGCAGTTTAGACATTAATGGCTGTGTGTTGAGTTATTTTGAGGGGATGTACACTGTTATACAAGCTGTACACTCACTGCTTTACATTGTAGCAAAGTGTCATTTCTTCAGTGTTGTTACATGAAAAGATAGAATAAAATATTTACAAAAATGTGAGGGGTGTACTGACTTTTGTGAGATAATGTATTTTCTGTGAAAAAACAGCGCTTGCTGTGATATGTGCTTACATAATCCAGAGACTAGCACAACTCAAAATCATACTGTATATCATAAAAATAAATAAAATCCAAATAGTGAAAAAAGTTCTAAGAGAAGACAACGCTAGCTTAAAAAAACTGACACTTTAACATATGCTTGTATCCAAAGATTTATATAGCGCGAAAAACATGCATGCATATAATAAACCAAAGCAAAATAAGTGAAGTTCTTAAATGCAATGATCCTGTGTAGCAGCCAATGCACAAAGTTCTCTCAACCTTGCAAACTGTTGCTGTGTGTCAGAGGCGGCTCTAGGCTTTGTGAGGCCTTAGGCAAAACCTAGACATGAGGCCCCACTCAAGCACATAATGGCAAAAATAATTCAAGCGATAACTGTATAAATTGCATATATTGCTCTCTATCTCAGTGCTGGTGTCAGTTCTCTCTATCTCAGTGCTGGTGTCAGTGCTCTCTTTTTCTCAGTGCTGGTGTCAGTGCTCTCTTTCTCAGTGCTGGTGTCAGTGCTCTCTTTCTCAGTGCTGGTGTCAGTGCTCTCTATCTCTGTGCTGGTGTCAGTGAGGGAGTAGCAGTGGAGAAGCTAATCAGCAGGCAGTGCCAGTGAAGGATGTAGAGTGCCAGGCCCACCATGGCTGAGGATCAGTACTGGACTGAGCTGGGGCCTCCCAACCCCCCGCAGTGGAGCCTTGCATAGGCAGGGATGGGTGGAGGGAGGGGTCAGGGGCTGTCAATCACAGGCGGGCACTCTGTAACACTGGCACAGGACTGAGCTGCCCTGACTGTGGCACTGATAACCAGGAGGAAGGGAGTGGAGGGGATGGGACGGGATGGATATAAAGGCCAGTGGCTGAGGCTGAGGGATGCTGCAGGAGCAGGGATGGGGGGCTTGGCTCTCCCCCATGCTGGTGGTAGCTGGCTGCTGAGGGGGGTTTTGGCATGGTAGCTGTGCCTCTCCCCACAGCTGGAGCACTTGATCCTCAATTGACAGCCCCAGAGAGGGGCCGCCCGGACACCTCTTCTCTCCTACCTCCCCCTTCCATCAGCTCCATTCATCCAACCCTGGTGAGGCTTCCTCCACAGTGGGACCCTCCACACCACAGCTTACCATTACCAGATGACGGGAATCCTCCTGCTGGTGTGCAGGGACCGCTCCGCTGAGTACTCCAGTGGGGGGGCGATCTGCATCTCTGGAGCAGCGAGAATTGTGTTATTTTGCTCCAGCTGCTGGAATGAGTCTCCTCCCCTGGACAACACAGCGCTGGCCCCGCTTCCTCCCCGTCCGACAGCCACGGCCCCGTCCTCTCTCTTCACTGCCTGGCCATCGAGCTCACAGGCAGCAGCATTAACCTACTGCTGGCCAGCAGTGCTGCAGCAGCATTGTTGTCTGCAGAGGCGGCTTTTCAATTAGGCGAGGCTCCTGTGAGTGCGAGGCCTTAGACGACCGCCTAATTTGTCTAATTAGAAAGCCGCCTCTGCTGTGTGTTGCAGAGATAAGTAAAGGTCCCCACTCACCAGAGGTCGTTGAACCTCCTTGTCATATAATAAAGACGGGTCACAATAGCCTTAAGTGGCCTCCTTGATCAAGGACAAGCCTCCGGCCGGATCTCAATATCTCCTCCCCTCGATAGTCGGTGGTTCCGATGGGAGGATTCAGTGGCTGGAAACAGGAAAGAACAGGCTTCTCATAGCGTAAAAAAGTATTGGTAATTTATTAAAAGAATCTCTGTAGTAGGCTGAGGGTCAACAGCATCTGGTGAGTGGGGACCTTTACTTATCTCTGCACGTGGGATTGTGGGTAAATCTTATACACTTAAACCCTTGTTTTTCCTTGTAGTTAAGAGGGCTGGGCTGGAGTAGTATTTGTCTTTTAGACACATGCCCCCTTCTATGACACTGCAGTGAGGCGTGCCTCCACTGCAGCATTTTTATTGGACAGCTTGGGCCTATGGTGCTTTACCATTGGTCCAAGCTGTCCATTGACCTCCTTGCCTCTGACAAGAAGTGAGGAGAGGCACTGTGAGCTCATCCCCTCAGTCTGCTGCAAACACAGTGTGTCAGCTTGTATTTAAACTGGCCGCTCTGTATGTAACTTCTGAAAAACTGCGCAAGGAGCCCCCTATCTCAGTAACCATGGATGATAGATAGAATTATTTTTTTTCATGCTCATGGCTCCCCTGACTGCAGGTCCCTTGTGTGTGTGTGTGTATGTATGTGTGTGTGTATATATGTGTATAAATACATATATATATATATATATATATATATATATATATATATATATATATATATCTATATATATATATATATATATCTTTTATTTTTTCACAGTTACTAGCATGCAAAAGGTTGATGTCACAGCTGATCACATGTAAAGCACCTCTGCAACTGCAGATCAAAAGCAAGCTAAAGTGACGACTTCCTTGTTTATAAAGGATAGGGGGGTTTAGTCCCGCTTTAAGGGGTTAGAGTTCACAAGCAATTCCAGTCAACAAGGGAATGCTATCAGTGTGTTTCTACTGCTATCCAGCATACAGAAAAGCCATTTTAAAGTCAGCATGTTAACCACTGGCCGACCGTGTATAGTATATGAACTGCGGCAAAGTGGCACCGCTGCGCAGATCACTGTCTATAAATGGCAATCAGCGCATGCGTGACAGCGGGCGGGTGCGCTCCTCCGGTGGCGCACTATCGTGCCGGCACGCGCTCCCTGAGCGGGGCCGTGGGTTGGGTGGACAGACCCACGATCGCCTGTGACAGAAGAACAACGGGGGACCGCCAATGTAAACACGGCGGTTCCCCGTTCTGACAGGGGACACGGCAGAGATCTACTGATCCCTGTATTCGGGATAAGTTTGATCTCTCACGCCCCTGCCAGCCCAGCCCCCACACAGTTAGAACACAGTTAACCTCTAGAGCACCCCTACAGGTTAACCCTTTTACTGACATTTATACAGTAATCAGTGTTTTTTTTTTTTAGCTCTGATCGCTGTATAAATGTCAGTGGTCGCAAAAAAGTGTCAAAAATTTCCGACATGTGCGCCGCAATGTCGCAGTTCCAATAAAAATCGCAGATTGCCGCCATTACTTGTTTATAGTACAAAAAAATAAAAACTTTAGAGGTGATAACATACTACCAAAAGAAAGCTCTATTTGTGGTAAAAAAAAAGGACACCAATTTTGTTTGGGTAAAATGTCGCACAACCGCGCAATTGTCAGTTAAAACAACGCAGTGCCGAATCGCAAAAAGTCCTTTGGTCAGGAAGGGGGTAAATCCTTCTGGGGCTGAAGTGGTTAAAGAGGAGCTTCAGTCAGATCTGTAAAAATGAAAAGTCAGCAGCTTAAAAACTCTAGCTGCTGCCTTTTAATAAACAGATACTTACCTTTCCCCAGATCCAGCAATGTGCTCACCAGAGCCATTCTTTCCACCGGTCTTCAGTCTCAACTGTGGGCACCTGGCTGTGACCACTTGCGGCTTCGCAGCTGGCTGTCCACTGCGCATGCGCAATCCATGCTGTGCTTTGTGAATGGTCCCACAGTCTTCTGGGACCTGTGATGTGTTCCAGACGACTGCGGTGAGGGAAGGGAGGAAGAGAACTAGGTGATTTGAGTAGAAGTAGAAGC
>BLSH010066713.1:1464204-1507908 GCA_018402905.1 Glandirana rugosa | reverse complement strand
CATAAAGACCTCCATAGGATCACCGTGAGAACTCAGAGAAAAGTTTTTTACGGTAAGTTATAATAAAATCCCTTTTTTGTGATCCGTCACTGCGTCGCTTTAACTGACAATTGCGTGGTCGTGTGATGTTGTACCCAAACAAAATTGATGTCCTTTTTTCCCCACAAATAGAGCTTTCATTTGGTGGTATTTCAGCAGTTTAGGCCGATATGTATTCTACTACATATTTGTGGTAAAAAAAAAAATCGTAATAGGCGTATATTGATTGGTTTGTGCAAAAGTTGCCACATTTACAAACAATGAGAATTAAATTTATGGCGTTTTTACAAATTTTTTTTTTACAAGTAATTGCGGGGATCTGCGACTTTTACTGGGACTGCAACATTGCGGCAGACAAATCGGACATTTTTAACACTTTTTTTGGGACCGTTAACATTTTTACAGCGATCGCAACTAAAAAGAAAAACACTGATTACTCTATAAATGTCATTGGCAGGCAAGGGGTTAATCTGTAGGGGGCGATCTAGGGGTTAACTGTGTTCACTGTGTGTGTTCTAACTGTATGGGGGCTGGGCTGGCAGGGGCATGACAGATCTAACTGATCCTGATTACAGGGATCAGTAGATCTCTGTCTTGCCACCTGTCAGAACAGGGAACCATCGTGTTTACATCGTCTGTTCCCCGTTCTTCCTCTCTAACAGGCGATCGCGGGTCGCTGGCGGACATCGAGTCCGCTTGACCCACGACCCCAATAATCTGGCACACAACTGCGGCTGCGCTGATCGCCGTTTATAACCGGCGATCTGCGCAGCGGAGCCAACTTGCTACTGTATATGTGCGCAATACGGTCGTCAAGAGGTTTAAGTCTTTATAATTTTTCTAATAAATCGCTACATCTAGATGAAGGCGCGCTCTTGTTTGTTTTTTTTTATATGTGCATTTGGATCTCAAGACCTAATCTGAGAGGAGCTGTATCCACTTCACTTCACCTTGTGTTCCCTAGCACTCTCCTGGCCCTTTTATGTGCCCTGTTAAATGACGTTTGAGTTAGTCAGTGCAATAGCTTATTCATTTTCTTGGGCAAGTATAACATGTTTATTATTTTAAGAAAAAAAAAAACCCGAACCTTTAGAATCACTTAACTTATGGGCCTTGTTGTTTGGAGCAGGGACACAGACTACTGAAAGGAAATTTCCCCACTGAAGCCTGCAAAAGATATAAGGCTATATTCACATTGCACTGGATACAGCACAGCAATCTCTCTTTGTGGACAGAAAACCTAGTTTCATTTATTGAATAGCTTAACCTAGCTATAATGCAAAGTCCCCTTCTGCAGAAGACCTGATATACTGTACTTGTCTCAGTATGCACATTTGGACTCAGAATTTCCAGGGTGCATGGTTGGATCAGACCCTCCCTGCTAAGCATCAGCAAAATGCCAATTGAAATCACAGGAAGAAAGTGCTGCATCATTCAGCTGTTTTGGGTAGAGTATGTTTTCAAGATGGTGGATAAAATATCAAACAACAAACCAAATCTGTTGATATGGGTCCCTTTTTTTTCCTGCCAACCACAAGCACCGCTATCTCTATCCCTAAAGAATTAAAGTAATTTTATAACACGTACAAGGATTCCAGAAGCCGAGACTACTTCATTTATACCATATAAAGTAAATGCCTAGTGGGAACATTTGGACACACTTATATATCTCGGCTCAGAAATATCCATATGTAATTTTGGAAGGATTCCATGAGGCTTTAGATAAAAAGCATGTGACACTGAACCTTTATCTTTGTGTGAACAGAATATAAATTGCAACTGCCATAAAAAGATTGCTTAAGCTTTGATACTGGTAGAAAATATAAATCATTATAAACACTGAGAAAATATAATATAAACCACTCTCACTCAAAACTTTACTTAATCAATGACTATGCACATAAAGAAAGAACAATCACTAAAAGGTTTAAATCAGATCATTTCTTCACACTACCAAAATATTACAGCAGCAGCGAGTGGTATAGATACTTCTCCCACACTGTACTAGATACCTTTAAAGCAAAAAAAAGTGAAGAAGAGAACAAAAAAATCAAGCAAATATGTATCTGCAAAGAAGAAACTAACTATTTACCAATGATTATCACTTACTCGTATAATGTACATTTCCCTATATGCTACACTGTGAAAATAAATATATATATATGTATATATATATATATATGTACACACGCGCACGCACGCATTTTAAGGAGAAGTATAGCCAAAGCTATTTTGCCTGTATATCACAGGATTACAGTTCATTCTGCACTCCTGAAAACCATTTTCAGCCGACAGCGGGATGAAGCCCCCTCCAGTGAGCGTGGAGGAGGGCAGAGAGCCGGATAATCTGATTGCTCAGTTCACAGTGCAAAGCCAGCGGGGGGCAAATGCAACATCGCATTGATGCTGCATCCATCTAGGTGAGTATAAATGTTTTTAATCAGAAAGTCCATACTTCTTCTCTTTTATGACAGTCTACACAAGTATCAAATCCAGTTACTACAGTGGTGAAAATAATTATTTGATCTCCTGCAGATTTTGTAAGTTTGCCCACTTACTAAGAAATAAAAGGTCTATAATTGTTATCATAGGTGTATTTTAAATGATAGAGATAGAAAATCATCTAAAAATCCAGAAAAAAAACATATGATGCAAATGTTCTAAATTGAGTTGCAATTCACTGAGTAAAATTACTTATCTGGTCCCCTACCAACCAATAATTCTGGCTCCCACAGACTGGCTACAGTATGTGCTCAAGTGGTACACAGATTAGTCCTGTCAATTTAAGAAGGTGCTCCTAAAGACCAGTTGTTATGTGTATAAAAGACACCTGTCCACAGAATCTCTTTCTTCTATTCAAACCTCACCATCATGGCAAGACCAAAGAGCTGTCAAAGGATGCCTGGGGCAAGATTGTAGACCTGCACAAGGCTGGAATGGGCAAGACCATCAGCAAGAAGCTAGGTGAGAAGGAGACAACTGTTGGAGCGATTATATGCAAATGGACGGAATATAAAATAACCATCAATTGCCCTTGGTCTGGAGCCCCATGCAAGATTTTGTCTCATGGGGTAAGGATGATCATGAGAAAAGTGAGGGAGCTTGTGAATTATCTCAAGGCAGCTGGGATCACCGGCACAAAAAAAATCATTGGTAACCCAATACGCCGCCATGGCTGGAAATCCTGCAGCGCCCGCAAGGTCCCCCTCCTCAAGAAGGCACATGTACAGGCCCATCTGAAGTTTGCCAGTGAACATATAAATGATTCAGAGAAGGATTGGGAGAAAGTGCTATGGTCAGATGAGACCAAAATTGAGCTCTTGGCATTAACTTGACACGTCGTGTTTGGAGGAAGAAAAATGCTGACTATGACCCCAAGAACACCACTACATATAGTACATATAGTTGCATAGTAGTTAAGGTTGAAAAAAGAAAACAGTCCATCCAGTTCAACCTGTGTAGGTGTACGCCTGTCAGTACCCATATCCTTGTATGTTATATTCATTGAGATAATTATCCAATAGTTTTTTAAATATGCCCATACTACCTGCAGTCACTACTAGTTGTGGAAGAGCGTTCCACATCTTTATTGCCCTGACAGTGAACAACCCCCTGCGCATTCACAGATTAAACCGCTTTTCTTCCAGTCTCAATGTGTGCCCCCTTGTCCTCCTACATTCCCTGAGACTAACCCAGTTTATTTTTTATGCTAGGATCCCCATTGAGATAGTTATAGATAGCAATCATGTCCCCTCTCAAGCGTCGCTTCTCCAAAGAGAAAAAGTTTAGCGCCTGCAGTCGTTCCTCATAAGTAAGGTCTTCCATTCCCCTTATCAGTTTAGTTGCCCTCCTTTGGACTCCATCCAGCTCCAGTACATCCTTTCTGAGGACTGCTGACCAGAACTGGACAGAATACTCCAGATGCGGCCTAACCAGGGTTTTATAAAGTGGCAGTATTATAGCTTTATCCCTGGAGCATATCCCTTTATTTATGCATACTAATATTCTACCTGCTCTGGTTGCTGCAGCTTGACATTGCATGCTATTGCTTAGTCTGTCATCTACTAGGACGCCCAGATCCTTCTCCATTCTTGAGTCCCCCAGAGGCTCTCCCCTTAGAGAGTACTGAGCTTTTTGGTTTTTTGCCCCCAAGTGCATTTCTTTACATGTCTCTACATTGAACCTCATCTGCCATTTGTCTGCCCACTCCGTTAATTTGTTCAGGTCATCCTGTAGAATGTTAATATCCTGCTGCGATGTTATTCACCTGCTTATTTTTGTGCCATCAGCAAAAACTGAGACAGAGCTATTAATCCCTTCCCTTAGGTCGTTAATGAATAGATTGAACAGAATTGCTCCCAAGACAGATCCTTGGGGTACCCCATTCGTCACCCTAGACCAGTCTGAGTACACTTTATTAACTGCCACCCTTTGGACAAGCCCCTCTAACCTTATGATCTATACCTGCAGATCTCAGCTTGTATGGGGAACTGTGTCAAAAGCCTTTACAAAATCCAGGTACACTACATCCACTGACCCCCCCCCCATCTATATGGCCGCTCACTTCCTCATAGAATGTTAGGTTTGTCTGGCAGGAATGACCCCTCATAAACCCGTGCTGATTACTGCTAATGATGTTACCCTCCTCAGTTAATTTTTGGATATAGTCTCTAATTATCCCCTCCAGTAATTTACCCACTATTGATGTTAGGCTGATTGGCCTGTAATTCTCAGGAATATACCTCTGCCCATTTCTAAATATTGGCACCACATTGGCTTTCCTCCAATCGGCTGGTACCACTCCCGTCATTATACTATCCACAAATATTAGGAACAATTGCCTGGCTATAACCTGACTGAGTTCACTGAGGAGTCTCGGGTGTAAGCCATCTGGTTATTGTTGTGTATACTTAGTGATACTAAAGTCTCGTCTTTTTTTTTTTTCTATAAAAATAACAAACCTGTTATACTTGCCTGCTCTGTGGAGTGGTTATGCACAGGGCAGCTCAGATCCTTCTCTTCTTGGGTCCCTTGCTGGCACTCCTGGCTCCTCCCCCTGTTGAGTGCCCCCACAGCAAGCAATGGGGGCATCTGAGCTGAGCCGAGTGACAGCTCCATGTATCCATTCAGACAAGGAGCCGCAGTTCGGCCCTGCCCCCTCTCTCTAATCATTGGCTAACTGACTTTGCTAGCAGCGGGAGCCAATGATGCCGGTGCTGTGTTTTATCCAATCAGGAGAGAGAGTCCTGGATGGCCGAGGCACTCGTGGACATTGCTGGAGCGAGAGGGGAATGTATTAAGATAAAAAACCTTCTTCTTTTACAACCACTTTAAATTCAGTGAAATGGAGTCCTGTAATCAGAGACATAGTTCCACAATGATGTATGTCATGAGCTCTTAAACAATCGATTCTATACATATCCAATCAGGTAAATCCTTGCACTACATATTCATATGTAAATATAAAGGAGATTGTACAATTTGTAACATTTGTGATCCGATTTACTTATGATATTTACAACATGTACAGTCGGTGTCTTGTACAACTCGATCCAAATTTCATGAATGCATTTAATCTAATGTGAGACCACACACCTATACATTTTTATACTATCATGTCAAAATGTTAGAAATTTGCAAAAAAATTTTGTTTTTTTTTTGTTTGTATGGGCAATTCTATATATAAAAAAAAAAGTTATTTCCCCAACTCCTCTCTATTGTCACAATACGATGAATTAAATGGCATCAATGGGGACACAGAGGTCAGTTATAATACTGTCCCACCACTTGCGCCAATTTCAGATGGACACCATTTCTTCTGGAGCTTGTGAGCTACAGGTAGTTCTCGGGTATTAAAGGATATTTCCCCCCTTTGTGTCAGTATACTTAGACATTAGAGCTTTAAGAGTAGGAAGATTGTTGCAGGGGTAGCCTGGCACATAGTATTGGCAGGTAAAACACTGCTGCAGGACCATGAAGCTCTGGCTTGCAATGTGCTATTGAAAAGTTTTAACAACTCGTCATAATTGTCTAATCTGATGCTGAAAGCTTGCATCTCCTTCCCCTTGAATGGGAATGTGCACTTGCATTTAGTTACTGTGATGCAGTTTTTTTTATTTTTTAT
Source organism: Glandirana rugosa (assembly GCA_018402905.1). NCBI lineage: Eukaryota > Metazoa > Chordata > Amphibia > Anura > Ranidae > Glandirana > Glandirana rugosa. Next base: position 1,501,745 of record BLSH010066713.1, on the reverse strand, counting down.
GTAATGGAGCATCCATTGATTTCAAACTGATGTCTTCCATCTGCAGTTGGGCATAAGATGATCCCATGTATTTACCTTTTGATTCGCTTTGGGGCCCGCACAGCGTTGTGAAGTTCTGTCTTTTCCTCTTGTTGATTTTCCAGCAGTTGAATAAATTCCAACAAATAAACATAGTGTAAGAAATGTGTTCTGTTCTAAATTTGACTGATTCATTCATAGCTGGCCTAATATTCCAGAAACTCTGCTATTTCCAAACACATTTATGCAATTAGCATTTCCTGTTGGCTGATAATCACAAACATATTGTGTGACTTCCGAGCCATTGCTGGGATTTTAACAAATGCAAATATAATTTAGTGTCTAAAGTTATGAAAATTGCAGAACCATTAAAACTAGATTTGTAACTAGTGGTTATAAATATTTATTTTGTGAATCCACCAAGGCTATGCGTCTGATGTTTGATGTATGTGATTCAAAACTGTTTGTGTGTGTTCTAGATTTATTTTGCCCTGGAACTGATCACTAAGCTTAAGATTGATTATAGCCAAGGTCCTATGCAGGTGGCTTGTGGGACACATGTCAAAACTCCAATAAATCTATCTGTAGTCTCCGTTTTTGTTGAGCCATTGCAGTCAGCAGCTTCTTATTAGCATTGCAAGCTCTTTTTATATAGTTCTGTGTTGTGCAACTTTCCTCCCCAGAAAACCTATCCTATTTTTTTCTAAGCTTCATATTTGAAGCTGAACTCCAGCCTTCAGTTTTGAACAGTTGAACAGGCTCAGATTAAAGGAGGAGCCTGATATTGATCTGATTTCCCTGCACACTTTGAGCTACTCCCTATGTGCATTAGAAACCTCAGCAAGTCGCAGAGCCTGCCTTATTTCCTGACTGTAGGAAATCCAGCATTATCTAGTTCTGTCCTGCTCAGCCTGACTTTCCCTGCCCCATTGCTTTCATATATTGGACTTCAGTTCTTTCAATTATGGAGGCTCAGCATCACATGTGGGTTTTACCTAGGGTAGGGGTGGTCACCCTGTGGCCCATGGAGTCCTCTAAAGTGGCCTACAACTACAAACCAGGGAAACACATGCCTATGTGCTGGGATGGCAGATCAGCAAGCCCAGATAGTGATCAATGGGTTGCCAACCCGCCATCCCAGAGCATCAGTGCGCATGGAGCCGGTGTCTGCAGTGGAGGAAGCAGGCAGCTGCCGAGGGAGCAGGGGTCACATAAGCCAATGCTTCCTCTGTAGCAACTGCTCCTGTCCCAGGAGAGTGATACCAAGTGCACTTCGCATGGGACCTTTTTAGAACGATGAAGAGCCATACCAGCAGAAGCTGGAAGAAGAAAATGTTGGTGTATTAAAAAAATTACATACACTGCACTTTTGCAATGAGCATATTAGCACTTACTAAACAAGGTTATTGGGCTGCTTTCACACTGATCCGGGGTGCAGTGCGGTTCACCTGTGGCTTTCCTAAAGGTTAGCTGCACTGCGCAATAGACTTCTATTATATCCTGTGGGTTTGGTGCGCTTTTTGAAAGTGCATCACACCCACAAAATATACTAGAACTCTATAGCAAAGCACAGCTTACCTGCAGGAAAGCCGAAGGTGCACTGCGCTGCACCCACAGTGCAGGTAAACTGCATTGCATCAATGTGAATGCAGCCTTATATAGGGGGCCTAGGACAGTAAGGGCTCATTTACATTTGCGGTTTGGGGAGGTGGTAAAACCCCATAGTTCATTGTGGCCCGAGACCGGTTACCAAAATCACTTAAGTGGCCCTCGCTCTTCAAAAGGTTGAACACCCCTGACCTAGAGCAATTTGCATGCAAATGAAGGCTGCCTAGGAACTCCCATTTCTCCAGACTGAGAGGAGTACTGAGGCTGACTACTGTGATGTTTTTAGGAAGCTATACAACAGCACCCTGCTGGCCCCACCCACCAGACATGATCTGCCTGCATGGCATTGAAACGCACAGGGATGCATTGTCTCCCGCGGCTCAGTCAAAGTCAGTTAGCCAATCAGGGGAGAGAGGAGGCGTGTTGGGACGGGGCTCCGTGTCTGAATGGACACACGGAGCTGTGACTCGGCTTGGGTGGCCCCATAGCGAGCTGCTGGCTGTGGGGCACGCGACAGGAGGGAGGGGCTAGGATCACAGAAGAGGGACCCGATAAGAGGAGGATTCAAGCTGCGCTGTGCAAAACCAACTGCACAGAGCAGGTAAGTATAGCATGTTTGTTATTTTAAAAAAGGTCATGGAGTGGCATAGCCAGTCTCCAGACCTTAAACCTATAGAAAATGTATTTGAGCTGAAACTTCCAGTTGCCAAGTAATAGCCAAGAAACCTTAAGGATTTAGAGAAGATCTGTAAAGAAGAGTGGACCAAAATCCCTCCTGAGATGTGCAAACCTGTTCACCAACTACAAGAAACGTCTGACCTTTGTGCTTGCCAACAAGGGTTTCTCCACTAAGTATGAAGTCATGTTTTGCTTGGGGATCAAATACTTATTTTGCTCACTGAATCGTAACTCAATTTATAACATTTGTATTGTGTTTTTTTCTGGATTTTTGGTTGATATTCTGCCTCTATCATTTAAAATACACCTATGATAAAAATTATAGACACTTAATTTCTTTGTAAGTGGGCAAACTTACAAAATCTGCAGGCAATCAAATAATAATTTTCCCCACTGTATATCCCTGCCTTTTTCAACCAGGGTGCCTTGAGGTTTCTTCATGGGTGCCTTGGCAAAATGCCTAAAAATTGCCCAAAAATTGTATACAAGCCAGCATGTGGATGAAGGCTGCCTTTTAGTTACACAAAGCCACAGGCACAATTGCAACCTTCTAGCAATGGCATCATCATGTTGATAAGGAGGATGTCCGTCACCTTCATAGCATCCTTGTCTGCCCCTTTCCATCAGCACTGGGGTCATATTAGCTGAGTGATGGAGAAGAGAAACTAGGAATACTAGTCAGTACCAGTATGCAAAAAACTTTTTTTTTTTTTTTTGTTGGCCTCAGATCTCCAAATTCAGATTGTGCAGGTGTACAATGAATGGAGAGAAAAACTCCTCATAGCGTAAAATCCTTAGGTGATTTTATTCAGTATAGGCATTTTACATGGTTAAAAACTCTTGGACATGAGTTGCATAAAGATAAGAATTAGAAAACATCAAGTAATGGACTGAGCGTCACAATTGCAAAAACGGCCGCTATATGTGTGAGAGTGATGGCCAGTTAACTGGCGTGAGTTCCACTCTCTGGGCTGGTAGTGACGCACGGGCGATTCGGCTTGTGACGTTGTCAATACAGTGTTACCTGTGTCTCCAGCATGTTCTGGTGCTTTCCCCTTCCCTCTGATGATCTATGCTGTGGGAAGTCCTTCAGTGTCATCAAGTTCAGTTCAGGAATATCAGTCCTGCATTGTATTTGAGGAGGTAAGCATGCAGATCGAGGTGTCTTGGATAGCAGACTACAAGGGACCAGTCGCACAGCTAGAGGAAGCCTGCCAAAATGAGAAATAAGATCCTTCGTACAGCTTATTAGTCTACCCATCGACTTAACCAGAATTTAACCTTTGCAATGTGGGGGGAGGCCCACTGCTAGGGTATTTTTTTTTTATTGCGTCCTGAGTTTGGCTTTAAAATACCTTGTTTTTCTCCAATTGAAAATGCTGCTTCATGCTCTCTCACACCAGTGCTCCATACTGGCATAGCCGAGTAACAGCCACACCACCTCATCAAAAAACTTTTACACAGACTTGTGTTGCAGAAGAAAAGAGTGGTGTGCCTATGACCATTTCTGTTACTGAGTTGTGATTTCTAAGAGCACTGGGTCTATTAGACTGCACAGTCATATTTAGACAACCTGCACAACTGCTGTAACAGGAAAGTGGAGCTAACTGTGAAAATGGAGGTTGTTAGTGCAATGTCTATTTAACTAAATATTTATTTTGTGTTTCTTTACTTGGTTTTCAAATGCAAACTATTTAATTTGGACTAGAGTAGGCCAACCCTTTAAACGGGAAAAAAGCTTAAATTGGATATGTGATAAATGAGGTTTGAGTATAGTGCAGCGCTATCTCACCAATATTAAAAATAAGCAAATGTGTGTACCAAAAAACAAATTAAAAAGGTGTAATCACATTAGTTTGTCTAACATGTGAACCATATGAACACAAAGATGCAACAGCCATAAATACTTTGTTTCTATAAGCAGCGTGCTTAGCAAAAGAAATAAGTTATATGCGTCTCAAGGCTGGACACATAAATAATATAGTGCACACCATCTGTGAAATCAAATAAATATAACAGATCAAAATCAATGGTGGAATTTAAGAATAAATGATGCTCAAAAAAATTAATAAAATTCACAACATTAAAGTTTTAGAAAAATTCAAAACAATTTTTGGATTGTCCTAAAATGTCTTCCACCAGTGTAGATTATCGTGCTGTTCACAGTAATGCTTGTGATGGTGACTGCTTAGTAGGTGTCTCCATTACTTGTGCTAGCCCCTTTTATAGGTCCTCCTGCTGTCAGCCTCTAGGGGTCTCCCTTGTGTCTCCTTCTTATATCCATACATTCATCCTATTGTTCCTTTTTTAAAGACCTTATTGCCATGGGTCTTATTCCCTGAAAACTTTCCAACCGTTGGAAAACCGAAAAAAAGAAACAAGGGGCTTCTTTTGGTGTATTAATGTTTTTAAAACAATTTATTAAAATAGCTATAATCACACTCGCATTTAAAATGGAAAATCGTTCCTTTCTCCACGAGCACCCAGCTCGTCTGCACTGCTGTCTGAGTTCCAAACACCTCTGCTACCGCCCTACGCGTTATGTCACGTGACTTCATCAGTGGGGATGAATGAATATGATATGTTATTCAATGGGTTTCAACTGGGAAGAGAACACAAGCGCCATTCTAAGTGTAGCATATAATGGATTTAATATGGATTAAAATGGTTGTTAACTCGTGAAAACCACTTTAACCTACAGGTAAGCCTATAATAAGGCTTACCTGTAGGTGCCTTGCATATCTCCCAAACCTGCACGGTTCAGGAGATATGCAGACGTCATTTCGGCACATGCAAAGTGAAGAAACGGTCTCCGTGCCATTTCTTCACTGTGATCGTGCCGTGACTGGCGGCTCCCACGCATATGCGCGGAAGTGACGTCACGCGACTTCGGCCAGTCACAGAGCCGGAGTCACGGCCCTGGAAGGAAGAGGGGCAGAAGATGGACATCGCGGGCTTCGTTTGCAGGTAAGTGGCAAATAATGGGCTACTATGCGATGCATAGTAGCCCATTATGTTTCTACTTTGCAGGGGATTGTTAATGTTACTCACAGAAATAATAACATCATGGGCACAAAGCCCATGGGGGGTCAGTTTGAGCATTTTGTTACAGCCACTCATGATCTTGTCCACCATTTCAGGCTCGGGAAAGTCTTTACTTCAATTAGCCACGAGGACGTGGCTGTGTGGAGGGTGGACTGTAGTAAGAGCGGTTTGTAGATATCCGGTATTGTGTATGAGCCCTCTTGGATTAGTGGTCCAGTTTGTTTTTCCAGAATCTTTTACTGCCCTCTGGGCAGGAGGCAGGGATATAGCTTATTGCCAAAAGTGGAAAATATGGGATTTGGGGATAGAGTACTCATTTACTATGGATATGAAGTCTCGAGGAAGTCCTGTTGTCTCATCGCATAAGGAGAACTTGGTTAGTTCATGTCGCTCCCATTGTAGGAAGATCTAGTGTTCCATCTCCGCAGGGAAATTAATGTTTCCCCGAATCTGGAGATATTTCGACATGAACGGTGAAAGTTTGGTTACTTTCCTGTGTTCTCCCTCCAGGAAAGTGCTGTGTCCCGTAGGAGGAGGTAGTGCTGTAGAACGGGGGTAGAGCCTTCCATCTTGCATGCAAGATAGCCACCAAGGAATGTGGGTGAATCTTCGAGGTTTCTAGGCTATGGTTTAAGTAGCGTGATGTCTGTGTGATATGATCAATGCTGTATCTAAGAAGGCATGTTATGTTATAAAGTCTAATCTTGGGAAGTCTAGCACCCCCCCTCACTCCTGGGGAGGTGCAATTTGGTTAAAGCTATACACGGTCGCCTCTTCTGCCAAATGGCTTTATTTAGGACTCGGATATCTTTGTTTTAAAAGCAGTGGTATTGTTTGTAGAGGGTACAGTAGGCGAGCGAAGCTGACCATTTTGACTAGATGGCACCTCCCCATGAGCGAGAGAGGGAGATCCATCCATCTGCTTAGTAAGTTTTGTTAGAAAAGGAGGCTAGTTGAGGTGATATAGTGAGGATGGTAGTTTCTCTATCTTGATACCCAGGTAGGTTATATGGGAGTGCCCTACCATGAATGGTGAGCTAGTTGTCAAGGGGGGATTTAAGGAGGATCCTACTGGGAGGATTTCTCTTTTATGGTAATTGATACATAGGCCTGAGCATAGCTTAATGTTATCAAAAATGTTTTTTATCGTTAACATATCTGCTGCCGGGTCGGCTGTAAATATGAGAACATCATCGGCGAACAGGGAGGAGTGTGGTTCCTTCTCTCTGCATTTTATACCATGTAGGGGGGCTTGATAGGTTATATATCTGGATAGAGGTTCTAGGGCTAAATTGAACAGGAGTGGTGACAGGGGGCAGCCCTGTCTTGTGCTTTGTGCAACTTGAATTCATCAATGAGGAGGCCCACCACCACCAGGCTGGCCGCAGGTGCTGAGTACATTGAGCCAATTAAATGTGCGAAGGGACCCTCGAAGTCCATTTTGGACAGTACCATGTGTAGCCATTTGAAGCTGACATTATCAAAGGCTTTTTCTGCGTCCAGAGTGATGATGGCATGACCCCCCCTTCCCAAGGAGTGTTTGGCTTTTTCCAAAACCGCTAGAACTTTTCTGATATTTAGGGTTGCTGTTCTGCCGTTTACGAAACCTGATTGAGCCGGGTCAATTATATGCAGGATTATATTGGCTAAGCTCGTGGCTGCGATTTTTGACTGAATTTTTACGTCGATATTTAGGAGTGCTATGAGTCTATATGGTTCTGGCTCAGTGGGGTCTTTGCATTTTCTTTGAGAGCAGCTTAAAGCGGTAGTAAACCCATGCATTTAAAAGGTTAAAAACCAGTCACATTTTCGGCATGTGCCGGAAATGTAACACTCCCATTGGTTGTGCTCTAAACCAAACTGTCAAACCATCCAATGGCTGGTGTCATAGCTGATCACATGTGCAGCATCATGGCAGTTGTAGATTAAACAGAGGCCAAGATGGCAGCTTCTTTGGCTGAAAATGATAGGAGGGTTTACACTCTAATAGTTGCTTGGTTCCCTGTGGCGTAGTAGGCGCCGCGTCCCCATACTTTAGAGTAAACAGCTTGCAAAGCGGGTATTAGTGTCTTGAATTGATTTATACAATTCCTCGGTGAGCCCATCCGGGCCCTGTGCTTCGAGGGGGCTAGATGACGAATAGTGTCGCTTATTTCCACGGTGGTTATAGGTGAATACAACATCTCTATCTGGGTAGGGGATACACTGGGATACACTGGCTAAGTGTGTCTGGTCTAGAAATGTTTGTGCTACATTCTTATTTATAGGGTCTGGAGCATACAAGGAGGGATAGAATTTTAACATTATCTCATTTATTTCTTTTGAGTTGGCTTTAATGGCAGCTGATGAGTCGCGTAAAGAGGTAATATGGGGTGGGTATGTGGGGCCCTTTGCAAAGCCTGGCTAATAATTTGCCGGCCTTATTGCCAAATTTGTGTAGGGTGGCATCTAGGTGCGCTCTCTGAGTTAATTCCAAGTTGTCTGACCAAGAGTTGAATGCTCTCTTGGCTGACATCCATTCGGCCCTATTGTCCTGGCTATTGGAGTTGGATAGGGAGAGTTGAGCTGTCCATAACCTATCATTGGCTTCACCCTCGTAGGAACGCTTTGCCACCCTCCCAGAACAGGTTAGGGTTATCTGAGTGAGAGGAATTGTGCGAGCTGTATTCTTGCCCGGCCATTTCTAGAAAGGTTTTGAAATCTTTGTTGTTTTGGAGGTATGAGGGGAACCTGCAAACTGTGGGGGAGATGTGGATATTTTAATAGGGATACGGAAAGTTCTCCAAAAAATAGTTTCCCCGGGTTGTTGGGGGCATACACATTGGCTATTAAGTATTCCTTGTTGGCTAATTGGACGTGGGCAGTGACCTATCTACCTTGGCTGTCTGTGTCTACAGAGACTATCTTGCAGGCCAAATTTTTGTGGAACATATGTGTTTTGAAAGTAGGTAGGGAGAACGGTGGTGAACAGAACAAAAAACATATGCAAAGCATAAAACAGCACTCGCGTGGAACTCCACTTTTTTCCCCGCATGGTAAGACTGTAAGGATCAACTCCCAGTAGAGCGACTCAAGTGGGAAGAAATTTCCACTTGGCCCACTTGAGGTAGCTTAAAGGTACCTGTAACTACTACTGTGAGAGGTGAGATGAGGATTATCACAGCAGTCAAGACATGTGGATATGGTGGTGGTGCTAGTCTTTAATGTAAGGTAAAACATATCAATAGGTGTGGTCAAGTGTCCCACAGGCTATAGCCCACTTGGGACTAAAGCTGGTTCCAAAGTTGGGAATTAAAGTCTTCCTCTGTGGAGAGAGATGTGTTAGGATTATAGTTACCCGCCCGTTAGGTAACAACTGGAGTCTATTGGCGGTAGAAGGATAGGGATCATCAACGCTGAGTGGGTTGATTATTGAAGTTGGAATACATCAGTGGCTTGGGCGAGTCCTTGCGGGGGGCTAATTTGATCCACTGGCTGTGATGTTTGTGTGGGTCATGGAAGCTGAATTCGGGCACGCAAGGGCAGGAAAAGATCTTATGAATAGTTCCACTTCTGAAGGATCATGAATGGCTGGTTGTTCTCCATTAGGTGCTTTGACTTGCAGTACTGCTGGGAAGGCCACGGTAAACTTTACTTGATGTTGGTAGAGTTGTGAGCAGATATTCTGGAAGGCTTTTTTTATTTTCTTTGAAACCTCAATGGAGTAGTCCGCAAAAATCTGTATTTTGATGCCATCAATCTGTAGTGATCTTGCTTGCCTGAATTTTTGCAGTATATTAGCTTTGTTGGTGTATTTTGGTATCTAGCGATGATAGGTCTCGGAGTGGTTCAGTCTGTGGTGTGGGGGCCCAGACGGGTGTGCTCTTTCCACCATGGCAGGGACTGTTTGGCCAAGTGCTTCTGGGATGCGGTGTCTGCTAGATTTTGAGCCCAGAGTGACTCTGGGACCCCCACAAAATGCAAATTGTTGCGTCTTGAGCGGTTTTCCAAATCTTCTAACTTCTGAAGAATAAAATGGTTCATTTGTTCTTGTGCTTGTTCAGAGCAGTGCATCTGGTATAGTTCATCTTCTAAATTAGAGATGCAGTGTTCGGCTTCATTTAGCCTGCCAGTGTGTTCTTTAAGCTCTCATTGATTAGGGCCATACCAGCATTGAGAGCTTTTTCCACAGTGGCTTCTATTGTGGGGGTGAGGAGCGCTGTCACCGCCTGTGCAATGCGGGCTGTGTCACTATCTTCTCTCTGCTGAGGGGGGTGACCTGGGTTGCTCCTGCCTCCATCTGTGATTCCTCTGGTCCCTCCGCTGAGAAGGTTGGGGCTGCGTCCGTGTATGCCGGAGCCGCGGCTGTGCAGGCCGGAGCCACGGCCTCGATTTGTGGCATGGGGTGTTGTGCTTGCGGCGAGGGTTTCTCCAAGAAGCTGTCCATGTTCGCGGGGGGAGCCGCTCAATGAGCTGTGGACACTGTGCGGGCGTCCGGGCTAGTTTTATATGCGGGTTTTAGCCGCTCAGCCGGAGCTGTGCGGAAGAGCAGCTACTCCATGCGGCACCGGAACTGGAAGTTGATCTTCTCTCTTTACACAAACCTCAAACTACATTTCCCACCATGCATTGCATATTGCAGTGAATATGGGAGGTACACTAGCCCTGTACATGTAAATGTGAACAAGCCCACTTCAACATAAATCACACCCCTCATTCTGCAGCCAGCCCCGCTACTCAGTCACAAACACACAACAGCACAGGAGAGGTTACAGCCTTATAAATGCAAAGCAGGTGTTCTCTCACCTCCAGACAGAACAGGAGATAAACATATTGTCCTTACATGCGTTATGTAATCATTACTGAACTGTACACATATTCCATAATGATATATTATACACACTGCACTATGCTGTAATTGAGATCTTTCTAACAGCAATCAGTGCTGCGCCACAGAACGAGCCAGGCCATGATGACACATGTAAATGTCCGCAAGAGAAAAAACAAAAAAAGTACAGCGTTAACTTACTAATCAATAACACAATAATGGTGGAACCCTCTAATGTATGGAAATCTCAAAAGACTTCAATATTACTACAGTATCGGCCTCTGTGATATGTAATGTCACATATAATACACATCACACTGAAAATAAGATATAAAAATGACTGCAAACTTTTTATTGATGGTAGAAACCCCTCCTACAGATATTTGGCAGTGTACGGTGTCAGTAAAGCAGTGGACGGTGTCCACTGCTTATCAGTGCAGCCTCATTGAAGTTAATCAGTGCCCATAAGTGCGTTCTCATCTGTGCCCACCAGTGCAGCTTATCAGTGCCCATCAGTGCGGTCTCACCAGTGCAGCTTATCAGTGCCCATCAGTGCGGTCTCACCAGTGCAGCTTATCAGTGCGGTCTCACCAGTGCAGCTTATCAGTGCCCATTAGTGCGGTCTCACCAGTGCCGCTTATTAGTGCCTATCAGTGCGGTCTCACCATTGCAGCTTATCAGTGCCCATCGGTGCGGTCTCACCAGTGCCGCTTATCAGTGCCCATCGGTGCGGTCTCACCAGTGCAGCTTATCAGTGCTTTCTCACCAGTGCTTATCAGTGCGGTCACGACAGTGCCGCTTAACAGTGCGTTCACACCAGTGCCCATCAGTGTGGTCTCACCAGTGCCGCTTATCAGTGCCGTCTCACCACAGCCGCTTATCAGTGCCCATCAGTGCGGTCACACCAGTGCCGCTTATCAGTGCCTATCAGTGCGGTCTCACCGGTGCCGCTTATCAGTGCCCATCAGTGCGGTCTCACCAGTGCAGCTTATCAGTGCTGTCTCACCAGTGCTTATCAGTGCGGTCACGCCAGCGCCGCTTATCAGTGCGGTCTCACCAGTGCTGCTTATCAGTGCCCATCAGTGCGTTCACACCAGTGCCCATCAGTGCGGCTTATCAGTGCCCATCAGTGTGGCTCACCAGTGCCTATCAGTGCGGTCTCACCAGTGCCACTTATCAGTGCCGTCTCACCACAGCCGCTTATCAGTGCCCATCAGTGCGGCCACACCAGTGCCGCTTATCAGTGCCTATCAGTGCGCTCTCACCGGTGCCGCTTATCAGTGCCCATCAGTGCGGCCACACCAGTGCAGCTTATCAGTGCCCATCGGTGTGGCTTACCTGTGCCCATCAGTGCAGCTTATCAGTGCAGTCACACCAGTGCAGCTTATGAGTGCCCATCAGTGTAGTCACACCAATGCAGCTTATCAGTGCAGAGTGGGCATCAATGATCGATCATTTGCGGATCTCGGACGGGTGACAGGTGTGGAATGTCTGCAATGTTAACACTACGCTCACCATAACTTCTTTCCTCTCATGCCTGCATTGTGATATGCAGCGCAGAGCGCACTGTTCCATTGCGGGCATGAGAGGAGGTAAGTTACAGCACGGTCACACCAGTGCCCATCAGGGCAGCTTATCAGTGCGATCACACCAGTGCCTATCAGTGCGGCTTATCAGTTCAGCTTATCAGTGCCCATCAGTGCGATCTCACCAGTGCCGCTTATCAGTGGCCATCAGTGCGGTGACACCAGTGCCGCTTATCAGGGCCCATCAGTGCGGTCTCACCAGTGCCCATCAGTTCGGTCACACCAGTGCAGCTTATCGGTGCAGAGTGGGCATCAGTGATCGATCATCTGCATGAGAGAGCGGACCTCGGACAGGTGACAGGTCTGGAACGTCTGCAATGTTAACACCATAGAATATAATAGAAAAAGGTGCAGCGCTAGTTCATTCAACAAATCATGAGTCTATTAGACAGTACATCCAGGGAATGATAGATGTTCAAGGATGAAATCACACAGGAAGAAAGTCCCAATCCGTGTCAGAGAGGAAATGGAAACACTCTGGTGCCACTCAACACCCCTGCTGATATACTCTTACCAGAGAGCATGCGACCCTCTGATAAGAGTGGTCTAACACGCTTTGTTTACAAGTAAGGTGGTCTCCCCTCCTGCTGCTGCAATCAGGTAGTCTCCCCTCCTGCCGCTGCAATCACTACCGACTCTTGTCCCCACTGTGGATACCTCCAAGTCACTCAAATGGATGGATCACCCAGACATGTAGGAATAAAGGTCCCAATAGTGTAATACTGTTTGCATAAGTTTAATAGTAAAAAAGAATAACACTTACAAACAATTCGTCTTTGACAAAGCATAAAAACGACATCCACCGGAACCAAAAATGGCCGTGCTGCAGCCGCGCATGCGCAGTAGCTGGACGTTGGTAACAGAGGAGTGGTCAATGTGCGGGCGTTCCTACCGGTTTCGTCATACGTGACGTCATCAGGGATACGCCCACACATTTTGACCACTTAATTTATACCTAACAGAAGCCCGGGAGGACCAATCAGCTCTCATCTATCAGGTTCTCCATGATTCCGAACCTCCTTGCGGCAATTAGCGTTCAAACCCACCTAAAACATGGCCGAATCCAGTAAAGGGGACAGTATTAAAAAAGTTTCCGGCGCGGGATATACATAAAATAAACAATGCAGATTCTCTGCTTTAGATCCTATTATCCAATCCGCTTTACTATATCAAAAACAGATGGATTATTTTGTACACAGATTGGAAAATGAATTCTACATGGCACTTATTACATCCCCCGCTGGGATGTTTTACTATTTCCCCAAAAAACAGAGCCATACCCAATTTTATGTTTAAAAAAATATATATACAGGAGCTGATTAGTCTCCCAAACCTTTGTGGCATCCTCAAAGTAAATCATAATTCAATGCTGACTTTTAAGGAGGCGGGATGTAAGATAGTTGATCACATTAAGGGATAAAAATAGCAAGAACAATCCATTGTATTTAATACTTTCTAAAATGTCAGAGGGCTCCCTCTGCTGGATGAAAACCAAATGTTCCCAATTCCAACCTTCGGGATAACTTTCTAAATAATATTAAAGTTACACCTGAATACATGTCTAAAAAAATTCAAGCTTAAAAGTATATGTGCGTGACACATGCAAAAACAAGGGATAATATATAAAACATAAAAATATAATTATAAAAAATGCCTAAAATTGACCCTATGGCATTCTACAAATGGATCTTCATGAAACCCCTTTTCCTTCCTGCCCTTTGGTCTAAATCCTGTTTACAATAGAAATTTTCTTACATCAGAATTTAGCTATTATTTATGTAGCAGTTCAGGTCCCATTCTACATTCAAACCAAATGGCATGTAACTTTTTAATCTGTATATCCAGCTGGTTTCTGCTTGGGAAATACATCTTTTGGCATTGGCACCCCTCCAATGTCCTGTAAATTTCTCCAGGGCTATAAATTTAGTCCCTACTGGGTTCCTATTATGTTTCAGGTCGTAGTGCCTCGAAACGCTGTGTCCTGGGAACCCCTTCTTGATGTTGCAAATGTGCTCCCCCAACCTAGTGGCTAGATTCCGGGTAGTTCTTCCTACGTAATCTAACCCACATGGGCACTTAATGAGGTATACAACGTTTCGAGTACTACACGTAATGCAGGTGGTAATTTCATACTCCTTCCCTGTAACTGAGGAACTGAAAGAGGTGACCTTCCTTCCTGTCAAGGAATTCATCTCACATGCCTTACATCTATGGCAAAAATAATAGCCCTTTAAGTCTCCAAAAAATACTGGTCTGGTAGGTGGGTCAGGGACATTAAGAGCAACCTTGTTTCTTAAACTTCCAGCTCCCCTAAAAATCACCCCAGGTTTATCAGGTAAAGTTGGACCTAGTATGCGATCACTTTTAAGGATTGGCCAGTGCTTATTGATGATCCGCTTAATCATGTAATGTTGTTCCGTATACGTTGTAAAAAACGAAGAGGACCAATCCTGTCTCTGATTCAAATTGGGAGGCTTATCTTTGATCAAATCCTCTCTGTTTCGTAGTTCAACCTCTCTGATGGGTTTTTCCAGGTTTGCTTCCTCATAGCCTTTTTCTAAAAATCTTTTCTTTAGGATCTCAGCTTCCCTCCGGAAATCCTCCACCCTTGAGCAATTGCGTCTTAGACGGAGAAATTGTCCTTTGGGGACTGCTGAGATCCACGATGCATGATGACAGGAGTCTGTAGGGATGTAACTATTCCTGTCCGTTTTCTTAAAAAACGTAGAGGTAATCAAACTGTCACCTGAGGTTTTAATGGTCAGATCTAAAAAGTGAATCTCCGAGGGATTGATTTCAGATGTTAAGATTATGCCCTTCTGGTTGTTATTCAAGACCCCCAGGAATGTTCTAGCCGATGTTTCATCCCCATCCCAAATGAAAAAAATATCGTCTATGAACCTTTTTCAGACTATTAGTTCTGGTCTTGCTTTTCCAAGGACCTCTTCCTCTTCCCATCTTGCCATGAAGAGGTTTGCCATGCTGGGGGCAAATTTAGCCCCCATGGCAACCCCCTTTCTCTGCAAGTAAAAGGAACCTTGACACCAAAAATAATTATGTGTCATTGCATACCTCAATAGGTCCAAAATAAATTGTTTCTGCAAGCAAGGAATAGACATATCTTTTCCAAGATAGTGTCCAACCGCTTCCAAACCTAAGGTATGCGAGATAGAAGTGTATAACGCCGAGACATCTGCTGTGACCAGCAGATATCCGGACTTCCACTTCACATCCATGACTTGGTTAACACCATGCTCACCGTAACTTCTTTCCTCTCATGCCTGCATGATATCCAGCGCAGAGCGCACTGTTCCATTGCGGGCATGAGAAGAGGTAAGTTACAGCGAGCACGGTGTTTACATACCAGACATTCCAGACCTGCCACAGCCCAAGATCCGCTCTCTCTTGCGGAGGATCTCTGTCATTGATCCCCACTGTGCACGGGGGGGGGGGGGTGTGCGGTGCTGACAGGGAGGAGGACACCACCTCTATGGGCGGCACAGACCGGGGGCTGTGTGACCACCTCCGCCCCCTAAACTACATCCGAACAGGCGGAAAAGGAATTCCCTGCTGGCCATGGAGATCTACAAGTGGGCAGTTACAAGACCGCTGGCTGAGAGTACAGGAGAGATAGCAGCCAGTGGTCTTACAAACAAGAAACCACGGGGCAGTAACAGTTTTTCAGCAAATTCAGCAGGCTACTACAGAGGAACTACAGATCTCAGCAGAAGATGTATGGCATAGTTGGTGAAGGTAGGAGATCAGCAACAAGGACATGGAAAAATTTTTTTTCTCGCAGTTCTGCTTTGAATTGCACTGTCTACGTCCAATGGTGTTTTCACACATTACGCAGAATTCCAGAGTTTGGATATTTTGTGCAATGAATACAACAGCTGCAGATCGTGACTAGACTATAGCAAATGTAATCTATATGTTATATGTGGTATTTGTTTGAACACTAGAAGATATTTTTGCTCTTGTCATATGCATCTGCACATCTTTTTTGTTTTGTATCATTTGTAAAATCTCTTTTATTTAGAGTAATTTTCCAAACTGCCGAGATAATGTAAAGTGCATGTAAATATCTAACCATGTGAGTTTAGGATGAGTTATTTATTTCTAAGAGTTTTTAATGAAATTGTGTGGTATATTCTGCAGCTGTGGCCCAGATGAGTATGTAAAGAAGCTCAATATTTAATTTACGATGAGAATATTAAGAAGTACGATTGTTGCGTGCTGCTAGAAAACTTTCAGATGAAAACAACTCATTTCGCACAACAGTTGTTTTTTGTTATTGTTGTTGTTATTGTTTTATTATATTCCTTTCCCTCATTTATAGTGAGCCTGCTGCCAAGGCATTGTGGGAGTCCATGATGAATATGAAACAGAAGGAAGCGGTGATGGAAGTACGAAGGTATCTTGTAGACACAGCTAGCCGAGAGAAACTGCCAATTAAAATGAGCATGGGTGAGTAGAGTGACTGTTACAGTATAGCTGGTTTTATACTAGTAGCCTTTCAAAAAAAATGTTTGTACAAAAATTGTCAGCATACTCGATGACTTGGTGAAAGTTGTTTGAAAGTACTTCATTTGCTTTTAACATTCGATTTTAGAACAAATGGAAACCACATATACTGTTGGAAAGCCATTCATCAAAGAAGACATTTGCATCCTGCTCCTTTAAATTTTTTCACCCCAGCAGTTATTTATTATTTATTTCAGGTACTTATATAGCGCTGTCAATTACGCAATTTTGTGTACATTTGTGTACATTCACATCAGTCCCTTCCCTCAAGGAGCTTACAATCTAAGGTCCCTAACACACATTCATACATATAGGTACTAGGGTTAATTTAGACAGGATCAAATTAACATACCAGCATGTGTTTGGAGTGTGGGAGGAAACCCACGCAGGCACAGGAAGAACATGCAAACTCCAGGCAGGTAGTGCCGTGGTTGGGATTCGAACCAGCGACCCTTTTTCTGCTAGGCGAAAGTGCTAACCAGTACACACTGTGCCAGTTGAAAACAAACACAGATTTGACCCAATGTTTAGAAAATTGAACAAACGCTCTTAAAATTATATATTTCTAACAAAATTATTGAAGTCTGTAGCCAGCTTAAGATTTACCAGTCCATAGGGGTTGCTGCTTTATAATGCTGAGACAAGGCTTACTGATTTGAATTTGTGATTTTTCTAGACATAGTGATCTGGACAGATATGTACCATAAACCTCAAGAAAATTGTACCGACTCCGAGGCTCTGAGCACCACCTCCTGCTCTGGGATGGCGGGTCGGCAAGTTCCCAAACCACCTTCCCCTAGCATCAGTGTGAATAACAGAGACGACACTAAAGGAAGCACAGACGAAGTGATGCCAAATGTACTCCGCCTGTGACAGGAGCAATATAGGAAGCATTGGCTCAGATCTTTACGGCAGCCGCGTGCTTCCTGTAGTGCTGGATCCTGTCACACTGATGCTCGGGGATGGTGGGTCGGCAACCAGCCAGCAATACCCACCAACAGTACCAGCCAGCACTACCTGCTAGCAGTACCAGCCTTGGAGGACAGCCAGCAGCAGCCACCAGCCATACCCACCTGGGGACAGGAGGAGCCAGCGATACTTGCAGGAATCCTGAGGAAGAAGTGAAGATTGGGGTCAGTTGAGTTGAGTCGCAAGAGTCCCGGATGAAGAGGTGCATGCCGTAGCAGCCTTCCCCCTTAGTTTTGCGTTGAGAGGAAGTGGCATAATTTTAAACGTGTCACTGTTTTAAACAAGGTTTGGACTGTATGATACATTAAATACAGTTCTGTAAGCAACACCTTATTTTCTGCAATGCCCCTCCCGAGACTAGACTCTGGATCCACCCCTGCCTAAACAAATGCTTTTGTGGGGGATGTATCCTTTGGTTTACCTTATTCCTGCAAAACGCACTTTTTTTTTTTACTTGTCCAAAGCTTTTATCCAGCTTTCAGCCATCTTCTTATCCATGGGCACTTTCCCTCTCGCCCCATACTTTTAAATTAGGTCCAGCATTTATACCTTAGTTGAGTAGATATATGCACTTTATGCAATGAGCTCCAAAAGCTTATTTGGTGTGTTTAAACTAGTAATTTGCAACAACAAGGCAGTAAACGCCCTAGATATAGTGAGGAAAAATTAGCAGACCCACATCTTTGCATATTATTTGAGGCAGTCTTCTGAATGTATAAAGGATAAAACTTACCTGAAAAACAAAATATTACAAGGCCATGGTTGTTTGAGGAGTAAAACTACAAAGTGAAGAAAAAAAATAGGCAGGTACAAAAAACATATCAGGAGGACGATACTGTTGGACATCAAGCCGAATATTAAAATGAAAGTTGTTAAATCTAGTGCCAGGCATGATAAATGTTCATGGGCAGAAGAGAAGAGCGTTCCCAATCAGTTGGGTTTCAGTTTATTATATTAGAACAAAGACAATTTTATTAAAATATCAAAACACTTTAACACACAAAGCATAGGAAGATATTCTGTTTAAAAAGACACAATAAAATAAAGATAGGGTCACTGTTGATGCAGTACAGGTGTTCAGCTTAGAAGAAAGTACTTTTTCTGCACTGATTCCCCCAAGAAGAGGGCATCCACATAAACCATCAACTGAAACCATTTATTATTACTGACAAATCAATCTTTCTTTGTATAAGATAAATATTCAGTTAAAGCTAGTAAAAAGAGTTGATGAATCTGACAGTATTTCACCTAACTAAGCTCCCACACCACCTTCCTACTTCCAATATTAAAACAATTGTGAAAACATTTTAGAGGCATGTAGAGAATAGATTGCCATCCACCAACCCAAAAAAAAAAAAGGCCTACCTGAACGTCACAATTGATATAATATTCTTAAAGAATGCCCCACCAGTTTATAGATCTGATATGTGTCTGTTGTACCGTGTTAAAAATATCTATTTTTATTTATCCCTTTGTGTGAAATACCTGGTGACCCTGCCACCTCCCTCTGCTTTCCTATTTCAAACTAACCATGCAAGTCATGAGAGCACATCCTATCCAGTGTTGTCAGTTTTCTGGCTGTGCTGTCAGAGCAGCCTGCCTGTCCTCCAATGGCCAAGACTTCTGCTGACACCCCCCCTGCACAACCATTTACTGGAAAGATCAGTGTGCTGCAGCTTCTTCGCCCCACTTCTCCAAGCTGAAAACATAGATTATGTGATCACTTAAGAAAAGGAAAAAGATATTTATAATGTGTTTTATGTATATACACACATTTTTTGCCTTTCATTTTTATTTTAAACTGTGAATGGGTTGTTCACATATACTTTAATGTTAATAATAAGATATTAGCCCCCAAAGTTCATTAAAAAATAAAAGCCACTATTCCCAATTCTCTGACAAAAGCAGGCTGGGTTTATACCTCAAAGATTTTATCTTGACCAAACCTGCACACCCCATATAATATAATCACTTGGGTTGTCATCTGAATAACGCTTGCCACTCAATATTCTGATTGATTTGAGTTCTTGACACCATCTTTCAACTCCTAACCGAAAGAAAATATGACACAAAATCATTATCAGTCTTACAAATGTACTTATATACATAATGAATGGAAAATGTATGGATGATGCGGTCAGCATTTGTTTGGTGCCCTATTCATTAACCACTTCAGCTCCGGAAGGTTTTACCCCCTTCCTGACCAGGCCATTTTTTGCAATATGGCACTGCGTTGCTTTAACTGACAATTGCGCGGTCAGGTGACATTGCAAAAAAATAAATAAATTTGTTGTCCTTTTTTTCCCCCCACAAACAGAGCTTTCTATTGGTGGTATTTGATCACCTCAGCGTTTTTATTTTTTCAGCTTTAAACAAAAAAAGACTGACTATTTTGAAAAAAAAAAAACAATATTTTTTTATTTTCTGCTATAAAACATTCTCAATAAAACATTAAAAAAATCAAATTTCTTCATCAATTTAGGCTATTATGTATTTTGCTACATATTTTTGGTACAAAAATTCCAAAAAGCTTATATTGATTGGTTTGCGCAAAAGTTATAGCGTTTACAAACTATGGGATAGATTTAGGAACTTTTAATTTTTTTAATGTTTTTACTAGTAATGGCGGCGATCAGCGATTTTTAGTAGGACTGCAACATTGCGGTGGACAAATTTGACCCTTTTTGGGGACCAGTGACACCAATACAGTGATCATTGCTAAAAAAATGCTCTGACACTGTACAAATGACACTGGCAAGGAAGGGGTTAACATCAGGGGCAATCAAAGGGTTAACTGTGTTCCCTGGCCGTGTTTTCTTACTGTGTGGAGGGCACATGCGCTCAAGGAAGAGAGACATCCTGATTAGCAGGAATCACAGATGTCTTTCTTCCTGTTTGACAGAAGGACGATCTGCCTTGTTTGCAGATCGTCCTTTTTTATCCTGCGAGTAGTCGCCAGTGGCCGGCGCCCATCATGGCCACTGGACCCCCTGATTGGATTCGCAGCTCCAGCGGCGTGCATGTGAATCGCGTACAGGTACGTGATTTCATGCTTAAGGTCCGCCCTGCCACAGTAAATGTATGTGGGGTGGTCCGTAAGTGGTTAAACAACATGAAGATCAAAGCTAATAAACTTGAAAATGAAGTATCCAAAGTGATTGGCATTGACACAGCAAAACAAAGGAAATGCACATCAAGAGTAACCATTTCACCAGAAATGGCACAGATGGAAAAAAAAAATGTGATAGAGGGTCAGGCCACACTATCCAAAAGGAAAAATAAGAATAGCGGGAGGTTTAATTTACCTGTTCCAGTATACATACCCTTTTATAGTGCAAAGCTTTCTCGGATACTAGAGATGCTGCAAATAGCTATATGAAAAAGAGCAAAATCTAGCAAACACTGCTCTGTATTATTTGTATACTCACCTGAATCCACTTTTTGTGCATTTTTAAAATGTATCCTAGCTGCTCGGTCTTATCTTTAAAGAAAGATCAAGCGGAAGAACAGGCAAAACATATTGTAAATATGCATCCCTATTCAGGGAATGTGCAAGCAATACCTTCTCATAAAAATGTAATTCTTGGTATTTGCGGACATAGGAGGTTTGTGCAGGAAATTATAGACGATTTTCCTTTTGGTGGGCATGCTTGACTCTAGGGAGAATTCGTCTGATGCTTCCTCTCTGGTCCTCTGTGTGTGTCTGCAGGGGTTTCCACCATTCCGGAAAAGAGAACTGCATATTTATAGTACCTCCTGAATTAAAGGGAGTCAGGAGATTCTGTTAAAGAATTGATACGTAGGGAAGCCAGTATCCAACACATCAAAAGAATTATTATTTAAATGTTCTATGATAGAAATTCTGTGAGTAGTTAACATGTATAATTCAGAGAACCATCAGTGGATATTTTTTGTGAAAACTTTAACTACGTAAAATACTATATATTCTCAGTTCTTTCACAGCTCAATCAATTTGTGGAAGAAGAATACAATTACAATAGAAGTCAAGCGCTGTAGTGATAATAAGTTTTATTGTGTTTTTGCACAGCTTAGCAATTTTGGTATTGAATGTACCTACATCTAGGAGTGCTGAAGACTAGTTGACACACACTAGGGAGTATTAAGTAAATACTAGCATCTAGAAGAAGGTACATATGTATATACGGGGCCTGTTTTTTGGACTTGGTGTTTACAAGTTAAAAACAGTTTTTTTTTTTGCTATATAATTACTTAAACCCCCAAACATATATATTTTTTTCTAACACCCTAGAAAAAAAAATGACGGACGGTCATTGCAATACTTTATCATGCCGTATTTGCGCAGCGGTCTTACAAGCGCGATTTTTTTTTTTAAATTCATTTGTCTGAGTGAAAAAATAAGACAACAGTAAAGTTAGCCCAATTTTTTTCCATATTGTGAAAGATAATGTTACGCCGAGTAAATTGATACCCAACATGTCACGCTTTAAAATTGCGCCCGCTCGCGGAATGATGACAAACATTGCAACCTAAAAATCTCCATTGGCGATGTTTAAAAATTCTTACAGCTTACCAGTTTTGTGTTACGGAGAAGGACTAGTACTAGAATTATTGTTCTCGCTCTAACGAGCGCAGCGATATCTCACCTGTGTGGTTTGAACACCGTTTTCATATGCGGGCAGGACTTTTTTTCTTATTTTACTTTTTATTTTTTAATTTTACACTGTCCTTTTTTTTTTTTTTTTTAAAAAGATCACTTTTATTCCTATTACAAGAAATGTAAACATTCCTTGTAATAGAAAAAAGCATGCCAGGACCTCTTAAATATGAGATCTGGGGTCAAAAAGACCTCAGATCTCATATTTACTGTTAAATGCAAAAAAATTATTTAAAAAAAATGACAGTTCAAAAAAAAAAATGTCCCCTTTAAGAGCTATGGGCTGAAGTGACTTGTGACGTCACATCCGCCCTGCAATGTTATGGAGCTGATTGGGCGGCATCTTCCGCTCACTCAGCTTCCTGTGCAGGGGAGGGGGGAGAAGGACCTGATCATCTCCGCCGACGGTCCATAAGTGGCGAAGATCAGGGGAAAGTGGCGGGGGGGCACCTCTCCCGCCACTGATAAAAGTGATCTTGTAGGGCATCCACCACGAAGACCACTTTTATCTTGCAGAGAATCGTCAGCTCTGAAAAATGGTATCGGAATGGTGCCTGTAGCTGAAGGCACCACTCGGATATCGGCGCTCGAACTCCAGGACGTCATAGGACGGCCTGCAGGCGCGAAGTAGTTAATAAGCTTGCAAAATACTGTCCTAAGAAGATTTGAAAATCATTGTTTCCTGCATTTATGGCAAAACTGGATGAAGGGTTAGTGACTCAGACAAACATGAATTTAAAGTAAATGTAAACCCTATCAGTAAAAACTCATATAAGCTTTAACATGACAATATAATTTTATAACTTGTTTAAGGATTCTCAGTCTGCAGATTTTAATGAATTAATGCCCTGTTATGGGGTGACAGCTGCCTCCCAGCTGTGCTCCTGCCTGGTCACTGTGTCAGGGGCGTCCTTGGTGTAGACTACAAATGGAAGCGCTGACACAAAATAGCACATAAACACAATATAAAATGTTATTAAATGATATTGTTACAGTAGTCTTCATCCACTGTTTGCAAAGCTTAGTAACACAGTGGGCTGCTGTCAACACTCCTGCAGAAAAAAGCAAAACAGCCAGGGGGACCAGCAGTTGACAAGGGGGATGGGGTGACCTTGGGTGTCCCAAGTTCTTGAGATTAAGTTTTTTTGGGGTGTACCTCATTCTCATGGGGTATCAACATATCCTTTTTTTTTTTAACTGAGCCCCCTTATTGTTTACATTTTCCCAGAGATGGTGGTCAGATTGATCAAACAGAGTAGTATCTCTTCTGCCTTCATTCTCAAGAGTTTAGCCACAGAAGCACCTCAATGATCATGATGTGGTTTCTAACCCATTGGCAACAGACCATATGGCTGATTTGTTGATGATTGGCAATTTAGTAAGATTATTTGGTGTATAAATCATCTTATATTTTCATGCAGCTTACTTTGCCTAACAATATACTTTATATATTACAAAGCAGGAGGTTTGCCATATATGCATTGACTGAAAATAAAAGCTCCTTTAATATAATAATTTTTATTAAGTAAAACAAGATGGAAGGTGACTTCTTCATTTAAAAAGCATATGTGAAGGAAGGCACTATTTTATGTGTTTTGGAAACCCAGTACACCTTCTGCCAAATCACAGCATGTGTCATGGTTAGAACTGCCAACTGTCATATGTTGAAATGGAGTGTGGGTGGACCACCGTGATAGCTGGAAGAACTGACTGTATGTTGCCATCCTGTCCACAACTAAGAAAAGGTGGAATGTCACTTTGCACCATTCATTCATGATTATAAGGCTGGGGAAAGCAATCTACTATAAATATTGATGAACAGAATTTTAATTCCTGAGCCAATGCAGACTATTATGATCTGAAATGACTGCAGATTGTGCCAATGTTTTATTTGTATTTTAAATTTGTATTAAAATCATTAAGATAATTTAAGTCCTGACTTTCATTAACCACTATAGCATTGTTTTTTTACTGTTTTTTAATTTTGGCTATCATGTTACACATGCATTGTCGGTTTGCTTTTAATAATTTTGCCCCTACCTCATTCCGTAGCTAGTGGATGCTCTATGTAGTTAGTCCCACCCTTCTTCATGCTTTAGCCTCCATTCACCACATGTATTGCATTCTGCTGGAGCAAGTCATACTATGATTTTTGACCTCTCTGATGTTCATCTATTATGATCTGCACAAGGTTTTGGATTTAAAGCTTGCTACAATCTGCAATATGTAATTTGGATCAAGTCACTGTCTGCCAACCTCACCTCACCATGGGGGCGGCCAGAGCAGACATCTGAGAGTGGAGCTCTGCTGCTTTTGCTTTTTTTATCCACTTTTAACAGGGATTTCACCTGCTTCCCTTTCTTCCTCCCCTGATACGGATGGCCCGAGGCAAGGTTTTGACTGGTCTGAGCGCCCTCTAGCTCCAAGCCTGAAGAAGAGCCTGATCGCATCTCCCGTGCACAGGAAAGCCATCATTGTGTCCCAGACTGAGCCATGCGACGTGGCTGCTCCTGACCTGCAGAACTTTTTAGCCCTTATGCAGGCAATTACAAGAGGTCAAACAACACTTACCTCAAGGATAGATCACATATAGACTGACATCGGCCTGCTCCACTGAGACATGGATAAATTCCGTGACCAGCTTGGGGAGATGGAACGTCACATTGGGGAGGCCGAAGACTCCATTAGAGAGAACTCCTCGGTTGTCCAGACGCTCCATCTAAAGGTGAAAGCACTGGAATTGAAGGCCGATGATGTGGAGGGCCAGAACTGCCGCAATAATCTTCGGATTATGGGGTTACCTGAGGGCACCATGGCCTTTTCAGAGCGGCTGCTTCGATGCGTGCTCCCTCAGGCACCATTTTCAGCCTCCTTTGCAGTTGAAGGGGCCCACTGGATGCTGACCGCAAGTGGGTACAAAGTGGGTGAAATGGTGAGGGGGAATTATGCTTCCTTCTGTGGCTTCTATTTCCAGGATGTTTTGGATATGTGTCCTGTTCTGCTACAGGGCTGTGGCTGCATGCCTCAGAAAGCCTCCCCCCATCTTCACCTGGACTGTCGCATCTCTCTGCATGGTTCCACCACTCTAGCCCTTGCTAGAGAATTGTTCCTATACCAATCTTACCTATGCCTGGATGTTCTCCACTCCTCACCTGATGCTTCCCTTGAGACATCTGCTTGTTCATAAGTTTTGTTTGTAACCAAGATAGTACCCTCAGTGTTGTTTCACTGAGTGAACTTCAATCCCCTTTCCCACTTTTTATTTGTGTATTTTATGCAGCATCTCCTAGACTTACCTTTTGTATTACCCTGTGCTCTTTTCACAACCCGATGGGTTTTGTTCCTATAACTGTTTTGGGATCCAAGCATTCCTGGCGTTTTGGGTGGGTTGCAGAGCTGGTTGAGGGGTAATACTTTCTTCTTGTTTCTGGGGTTAGTTGATGTTTTATTTGTGGCACATTACTGCTCTATTCAGGGCCACTTCACTTACATCTACAAGCTTTTCAGTCATACTGTATGGAATATTTTTACTGTATTCTGGTCTTATTGCCTTTTCTGGGTCCGGCGAGAGGTCCTATGGGGCTTTTCAGATTTATTTCTCTGTTGCACTCATGGCTCCCATCACAATTGTCTCATGGAATGTTAGAGGCCTTAATGCCAAGATCAGGCGCTCCTTAGTATTTAGTAAAAGAAAAGACAGCGCTACTCTTGGTAATAGGTCAGCAGTTCAGCTGTAGGACACAGACAGAGAATTGCACGTATATCAGAGAAAAGAGCCACGCTAATATATTGGAAGTAAAGGCTATTATAGAAACCACCACTCGATGTGTAGAGGGTGCAGAGATTTATAAGTTCATATCTGTGCTGTTGGTAAATATTAACACAGTGGAGATCCCGCCACCACATAAAATGCTCGCTTACCGACTAGCAAGTGTTAATGCACCTGCGACATAACACCCTGCCAGGGCCTTTAACTCCAGACAGTTGAACCTTGATTCCCCACTGTTCACCTCTGATACTGCTCCACCATAAGACACATGGAATTCGCAGTATGCATCCAGATTCTGAGACTGGCCAAACCTTCCGTCAAGGAGATGCTAACCCAGAAGAGGAAAGGACTTGCCATCGTGTAAAACCTTTACAACTTTATTGAGCAAAAACATATTGCACTTACACAAGTTTTCTTGATTAAAGCACTTCAAAAAAGCCGGCCGGCCTATTTTGTCCATCCTTCCTGGACGTGAACAGCGCGGTGACATCGACACATCCCTCCTACTAATGCGTTTCGTCACATCTGACGTCTTTGGGGTATGGTGTTAAATGCTCCTTAGTATTTAATTACCTTAAATCCTACAATCTCCATATCTGTATTTTACAAGAGACTCATCTGATGGATAGTAGGGTGCCCAGTCTTAAGAAACCATGGGGTAGGTCACTCTACATACTTGTCTTATGCTAGAGGAGTTAGCATTCTCATACATAAGTCTCTGGCATTTTTGACAGTTCCTGTTTCCAGTTGAGGTGGAGTCTCACGTGGTTGAATGCCTCTTGATAGCTGAAAGGCTGGATAAACCTCTCTCCTTCCTCTACCTGTGTTTGGCTCAGGTGAACACCTCTAAGGTGTCACAGCTGTACCAAATGTGGCAACAGAATGTCCCCACATTGGCAGACGAAGACTGGGAGGAAGGTGTCCAACAATATATCCCGCTCATGATTTCAGCTAGGGATAGATGGGTGCAACTAAAGTTTCAACATATCATATTTTTCCCCTCGTAAGCTATCAGTTATTTACCCCTTGGTAGACCCAGCCTGCCCTAAATGTTGGACTGAAGTGGGTATATTTATCCACATGGTTTGGTCTTGTCCTCTGATTTAGGCTTTCTGGGGGGAAGTGGTGGCTGAGATTTGTTTAGGGGGAGGCGGGAGAGAGACGGTACCTCTAGACCCACTGCTATTGCTACTGGACATCTGCGATACTTTGACTACCAATCACTATAAGTGTCTCTTTCTGTTCCATACAGTCTATTATGGCAGAAAATCCATTCTAATGCAGTGGAAGCTCTCTCCCCACAGTAGTGCAATGGAGATCTATGATCAATAAGGTATTGCCACTTTCCAACCTAGGCCGCAAATGCCCCAAGAAATTTAGCAAGCTTTGGGAGGCATGGGTTAAGGCTAGCGACCTTACTCTGTGAACCTGTGTTTTCTGTACCCTCTGCCTAACTACCATTTGCTACTTATCTTCCCTTGGCGCCCACTGGTGCTCTTCAAAAGCTGCGTGGAAGGGAGCAGATATGGAAGCTTTGGAGAAACAATGTGAGCATGCCACAGCCATGGCAAGGTTAAAGGTTTTAGAGCAAGCTACTAGAGAAGTGAGAGGCCGTAACAGCAGCAGATACTCTGTTGCATCTTATGCATCATATTCCTCACAATCTCTCCAAATACTTTAGCTCCCAGCCACAGTAGCTGTATTCCTCAACCAAGATCAGTACACAGCACCTACCAGCTTTCAAGACAATCTGCCATGCAGCAAACTGTAGAAATTGGTATGCATATAATAGACATACATTTTACCATAAGGCTAGTGAATTAAGTCCTACAAAGTACACTGCTCCACATCTGCAACCCATACAGCAATCAACTCTAAGCCTGTGTTGTGTATGAATGCCTTTGCACCACTATTCATCTCAAAGCTGCTCAATCTCAGCACATCAGCCAGTGTGTCTGACTTTGCTCTTCATTCAAAATCTGAAAACTCAGAAATGTCAATCTGTTAAATACATGCTTCACAAAGAGCTCACCAAGACAGGTCTCACTAATTTTGATGACAAACCTGAAAACTACAGAGACTGGAAGTCCAGCATCAGTGAACTAGATGTCATAATTACATAAGAACTAGATCTGCTTATCAGGTGGCTACGTCCTCAATCTGCTGACCAAATCATATTGACAACCCTGCCGCAGGTATTATCACTGCTTGGAACAGACTTGAGCATAGCTTCGGGAGCCCACAATCCATTGAGGGTGCTTTATTTATAAGTTTTCAATCATTCTAAAGTTTCAAGAGCTCAGTGAACTTCTCTTGGGGTTTCAACTTGCCTAAGCAGATACCCACCACCCCGGGCTACAGTTACATAGATATTAGTCGTGGGGTTAATCCAGTAGTCTCCAAGTTACCTTATGGAATACAGGAAAAATGGGCAACACGGTAAAAAGAAAATATATTTTCTTTTCCTCCCTTTTTTTGCTTCTGTAAGTTCATTAGGAGACTTGCAGACAATAAGAATGATCCAAGTTTCTCCTTTGGGAAGTCCAACCATCTTGGTCCACCTCCTCTAAGCCTGCAGGATCATGCATTTTACATAGAGACTGCAGAGGTCCAGTGTCTGTGAAAAGGACTGATATTCTACCTGAACCTACTCCAGTCCATGAAAAGGCTGATCAGAACAAGAAAACCGAGAACCCAAATTGCCTATGGTCCATACATAACAAACCACAACCACTTGGGAAATGTATTGCCTTCAAAAAGAAACCCTTGCAATGAAGCAAAGAACTTTTAAAGAAATGTGCAGTTTGCCTCATTCGTATGCTTCCACAGGACACTGTGCTAAAGTCTGTAAGGTTACTATTAAGGGCATAAAATGTGACGATGATCAGGTGCAAGTGCTTCATCCATTTCAGGACAGTCTCACTCAGCTGTCAACAAGCAATCCTCCTGAGGCAAAGCATGGTGAGGAGCGCACACACCAAACAGTAGTTCATACTCTAGTTTTCTTTACAGATGTCTGTGCCAAAATATGTTTTGTTTGGCTCCCACTGTTGTCAATGAAACTGTGTGACGAGGGAGTGGTTGTCGGGGTCTACTTGAATGGTACTTGAATAGCCACTCAATGAGGGCACTCACCGAAGAGAAGGCTCCAGGAGCTCCATTTGAGGACCTGAGAAGAGGAGGGTCAGGGCTTTAAAAAATCGAAGGTTTAATATCAATTTAAATGACACGCTCACCCTTCATAACATGTTACACCGTTATTCAGGGTGTAACATGTTACGAACAGACCGGTCCCCGCACATCCCCGATCCCCGCTGTTACAGCTAGTGGGGTTCTTCTCACTCCCCGATAGCTGTCACAATTTTAAAAGAACATGGCTGTGTCACTGATTGACAGAGCTATGGGTATGGAAAACTACAAGGTCCAGCAGCCTTTGTGGCTGCCAGCTTGTAGTTTTCAATGAACTACCATGACACTGTGGAGATGTGGTAGTTCATTCATGCTTCTTGTTAGATTAAATCTGCTTACCTGTATGGAATATATGGGCAAGCAGATACACTGGATCCGCTAGAGACCTGCATGGCACCTGCTGATCGCTGGTGCAATAGAGGCTCCAATAAAAAAACCTGCAAAAAAATGTGCATTTATTTTTATTTATTTTTTTGCAAAGAGTGAGCTTATCCTTTAAGCCTCCATTGTCAACTCAGGTTGATAAATGAGGGCCTTAGTAACTGACTGGCAACTTCAAATATATCTCCTAACTTTAACTCGTCCTTAAACTTAACCTAACCTGTAAACTGTACCTGACATTTTCTTTCAATAGTATTTTATTGTTTTAAGAAAACACAAAGAATAAGTCTCCATTTACATGGGACGCTATAGCAACCTCCCTTGAACGATTTTTTTTTGACAGCTAGAAGCCAGCGTCTAAAATGGCTGTTTTGCCGCGTTTTTCATGCCGCATTTGCATCTAGGAGCGTTTTAAAAAAATAAATGTTTTTTTTTTAGAATGGAAACGCCTGTAAACGAAATGATTCTAGACGCGAGTTACCGCCTTTAGAAGCTGTTTGGCATTTCAAATGCCTCTGAACTGGTGTCTGAACCTATTTTTTTGCGTTCCAAAAAAAGCCTTTAAACTCAACTGCCTGGAAACTACCTTAAATGAACCTGTGTAAATGTACTGATAAGATAACATAGAGGAAAGTTCAGGGGCAGCTGAAAAAATGCCCAAATTCCTCAAAACGTCCGTTTACCAGATGCAGTGTAAATGAGGCCTTACAATCATTTGATTACCTGCACCTTAGGCCTCATGCACACTGGTGCTGGTAAATGGACGTTTGGGAGCAGTTGGGCGTTTTTTTCAGCTGCCCCTGAACTCTCCTCTGTTATCTTATCAGAATATGTACACAGGGTCGTTTATAGTAGTTTCTAGGCAGTTGAGTTTAGAAGCTTTATTTGGAACCCCAAATAAATGCTTTTGTAATGGAAGTTCAGAGGCATTTGAAATGCCAAATGCCTGTAACAGCTTGTAAATGCTGCTAAACAAGGTAACTCACGTTTAGCAGCATTTCGTTTACAGGCGAAAATGCTCCTAGCTGCGGCATGTAAAACGTGGCCAAACAACCGTTTATAAAGTGTTGGCTTCTAGCTGTCAAAAAATTGTTAAGGGGAGGTTAAAAAAGGGTCCGTGTACATGAAGCCTAACATTTAAAAAGCTTTAACGTGGTAATATTAATGACAAGCAGGTACTGGAAATGCCAGTGGTTTCTTGATAACCTGGAGACCTGACACCTGGGAAGCTTTGTTACGATTATGTTGGCTTTGCCTCCTAAAGTCCTGGTCGGATAGATAGTAGTTATTGAACATAAGGAGTGGGCACAGCTGACAACTAGGTGTGAAAGGAAGCAGACCAGGCATCAAATTTAGGAAGCAAAGTCAGCATTTGCTTATCAGAAAAAAATGGGTTCTGGTCGTCCAGGGACTCTCCAGAAAGCATTAACAAGTATAGTATTTGCAGCCAATAGAGGGTGCCTATATCTATTTACTGTTGGTATTTTCCTACCTGTTGCAATTACCCGGAAGCTTAACTTAACACTGTCCTAAAACATCTGAAGACATTTATATTAATGTGGTAATAAATACTTTGTGATCATAGTTATAATTACAATTATATCAAATTAGTGGTGAAAATACAGCATAACCACCTTGCAAAGATCATATAACACCTTTGGCACCTATATAGAGTGAACCAGATTATCAACATTTAAATTTGTTTGCCAAAACCTGCAATGTAAAATGATGTAAAATTTCTCTATTTCTCTCCAAATAATTATAGTGAAGCTGGCATTGGCTTTGCTTGTTAGTAACTATTATGATGGTCTTAAGTGCCTAATATACTCCCAGCCTAAATAGTAACTCATGGTCTTTCTAGGCTGTCTTGGTTTTCAGTGTCTGATTGTGTCAGCATTAGGTCCTAGCTCTTCATGAAGAAACTAATGCTTGCACAGCACAGCGTGGAATACCTTTCATGTGGCAAAATCCTTCTTTTAATCTTATTTCAAATATTTCCCTTCTTGGTCCCAGAAAACCATGGCAAAACAAAGGCAGCTTTATTAACTAACATGTCTGGAAATCATCAAAATTTCTGCATTCGCTTTTTGTTAAAAGTCTCTTTTTCTAGGAATCGTTGAGCAGAATTACTTAGGTCCAGGATGATACCTACTGTCCTACATAGTTTTTTTTATATGTTTATAGGTCCATGATATTACCTTTTTTATGACTCTACTATCCCACCTAGTTTTTGTATGTTTATATGTTCATTATTTACATGTACAACTGTGTGTGTTTTTTTTTCTTTTTTTAAAATTCTTTATGAAGTTTTTGAAAATGACAGGAATGTGAGCACAGCCCCACCAATTGCATACAGTAGATACAAGCAATAAATCAAATGCAGTGGAACCTTGGATTACGAGCATAATTCGTTCCAGGAGAATGCTTGTAATCCAAAGCACTCATATATCAAAGCATGTTTCCCCATAGGAAACAATGGAAACTCTGTTAATTCGTTCCACAGTCATTGCTTGTCTATGCAGTACTGTATATGGCCACAGTTCCAGGGGCGCCTGGTGCATGCAATACCGCATGTGGCCAGGTTTGCGGGGGGCACTGGTGAGCCTCTAAGATGTCGGAATCACTCAGCAATGCTCGGTGTGTTTACACTTTCGGTATTTCCAAGGAATTTCGAGAATTTCCGGCCGCCTCTGAGGCTCACCAGCGCCCCCCCCCAAACCTGGCCACATGCAATATTGCATGCAAAAAGGCTAAATTTTACTCGTTATGCGAGACACCACTCACAAACCGAGTCAGAATTTAAAAAAAAACTGCTCGTATTGCGAAACGCTCGTTAACAGCGTTACTCGCAATCCGAGGTTTTACTGTATATATAAATGGTACAAGGTAAATGGAACATTCCAGAAACATGTGACACAGCAAATGTACCACAGCAGCAATTATAACTAGGTCGGTTGATGGTATGGCTCCTTCCCAGAAGAAGCAAATTGAGAAACGTGTTGACCTATAAGGACTTGTCTCCACAGATTATAAATGCTATCATAAATAGTAGTAAGCTGTAGCGTTTGCTACTGTGGATAAGTGGCAATTGGTATTTGCCTTCCATTATTATGTACAGTCATTGTTTGTTTTTATGACCTGCAATAGGTCTTCTGTAATAAATTTGTTTATAATTGTATACTTTGAACATGTGTGTTCCTTTTGTGTGCCAGCAAAGTCTGGCATTTCTTCTTTGGTTAAAAAAGAAAAAGCATACCTGCTTCCTTCCACAGCACCGGCAGACCTCTGCCATATAGGGAAACATTTTATGCAAGACAATCTGAACCTTATACCATCTGGTCAGGACCTTATAGCCCAAATCCTGGTATTTATTCGCTATAGAGGACATTTGTGCAAAATAGAGCACATCCTCTCTTTGGATAGTTAAGAATGTAGTCCCAAGATCTCTCTCCCATTTGAGCAGGAATGGGGGTATAAAAGTGTCCGCTGGCTGGATCAGATGTTTATATGTGGAAGAGACTGTATGGGAAGATTATCCTAAAGCAAGGCAGAGTAGGTCAAAGGGCGACTCTGGGTGATGGGAAAGACCCCATTTGAGAACAGAGAAAAGATAATGAAGTAGTTGTTGAAGATGCCACTTATACAGAGGGGGAGAGCCAAAGCAAATTTCAGATCAGATTCATTGAGGAAGTCCCCAAGTGTGTTCCCTATGGCTATTTGTAGTGATTTTATAGCACTAATATGGAGTTAGATTTTAAGACCATGTGCTGTTTTAAAAGCAAAGCCTTGCCTATTGATATGCAACTGCACAAGTCGGATTGGTTTATGACCCAAGCAGAGGAAGCAGTTAGGCGGGGGGGGGGGGGACTTTGAACAGGCATGACAGAGTTGTTTTGGAAGACCAAGAAGCAAGATTTGATCTGGAGAGTTGGTAGGAAACAGATGTTTGGAGTTGGACTCCATGAGATGACTCCCTCATAAATAAGTTAGAGGTTGTAAGCCTCCAGAAAAAAATAAAACCCTACAAGACAAAGGGCGTAATGAGCTAGTATGCATCGCATACTAGCTCATTATGAAATATTTACCTCAGAACGAAGACCTGCAGTGCCGACCGTGCACTGCAGACACGCCCGACATCTTTATTCCGGGTTCATGGGCTCCAGCGCTATGATTGGCCAGAGCTGTGATTATGTCTCTGCTGGTCACGGCACGGGCCCTGAAGAAATGGCATGAGCAGGCCGTTTCTTCAGTGTGCATGTGCCGATGACGTTGGCACAAGCATATGTTGTAAATATCTCTTAAATGGTGCAAGTTTAGGAGGTATTTACAGTACCTACAGGTAAGCCTTATTATAGGCTTACCTGTAGGTACAGTTAAAGAGGAAGAGTTTACTTCCTCTTTAAGTAGCAGTTTAGTACCATAAAACCTTGAATTATGAGTAACTTGGCCTGCGAGTGTTTTACAAGACCAGCAAATTTTTTAAAATAAATTTTAACTGGATAAATAAGCGAGGTCTTGCAATACAAGTAGCTTGGGATCCGACTTGTGAGACTCCAAGTCACATGACATGTGAAATCCCATTTTAGTCAATGAGAGCTGCCTTTACTAGCCCTACTGAATTTGCTCCGACTTTAGAAAAGTTCCCTGTACTACTTCAAGGCGACTTCTGTCCGATTCGTGCCCATAGATGAGGGTTTGTGAAGAAAACGTTGATGCTCGAAGGAGCTCAAAGCGCAAAGAAGCCCAATAAAAAATGTGCACAAGAGCACAGAAAAGCACAAGCTGCATCAAGCTGAAATAAAAACTCAAATGCCTGTAAAAGTAGCTTTTTTTTGAGCTGCAGTGTGCATTAGCCCTAAGGTGGATCCTCTTCTTAATTGATTTGATTTGGATCCAAAATTACAGGAAGATTACCCATGCATTCCCTGAAGTTGCCTCAAAGTCACATTGTTATAATCTTTTTATATGGACTATAGACTGAAGGACTTATGAATAAATAGTTGTTGAACTAATCATATGAGTTTCCTTTATTTCTTATAGGGAAATTCGCTTTGATATACGAGTGCTTTGGATTACAAGCATGTTTCCATCACAAATTACGCTCGCAATTCAAGGTTTTACTGTATATCTATTGCATACATATTGTACATGCTTAAGAAGATAGCTTGTGCATGTTGTAGGCATATGTTATACTTTGCATGCTATGAATTGTGTTTTTCTGCAGTTGTATATGCAGTTTTTTCTGTTTAGTAAAAGCATTAATACACTACAGAGGTCTAAGCTTCCTTGGCTTTATTGCGACGTGATCTTATTAGACACAATCAAAACATTTGGGGGCTCGTCCGGGATTTGTGCTAAAGCTCAACTTAAGCAGATCTGTTTTCTATGGTGTTTTCTGTTGCTTGTGCTGAAAATGCAGCGTACACTGTTTAGGAAGGGTAAGGTTGCAAAGATTTCTGGTGTTCAGGAGGAGAAGGCACCCTTCCTACCTGGGCCAGAGACAGTCTGTTGCAAAGGAGCTCATGGTCCCAAGCTCTTTGAATGGAGCTTGGGACGATGGTGTGTCTGATCTTTCAATTTAGCTTCACAAACTGCTTAGCTTGATACAAAATACATTGCTAAAGATAGGCTGATCATAGTAAGCTTTCATAGTAACAGCCCTGTGTCCACCATGGCCAGACTGAAAGTGACATCATTGCTGTGTCGGCCAATGACCTGGAAGTGACATTGTGGGAAACAACCAATATAAGCAGGTGAGCAGTCTCTGGTCGCAAAGAGTCCATAGATCATCCACATCTTCAGAGGAGTATTTAGGAAATAATAAACGGTATATCTAGGAGGTTAAAAGAACAATGGCAAAAATAAAGTTAATGGGGCACTGAGCCCAGAACAAAGTTTGCAGTCCAGGTGGCAAGACACATGAAAATAAAACAAATTAATAATTAGTAATCAAAAGGTAAGTGGTCCAACAAAGAGAACGTTCTAGTGAGTAGTAGCAGCATTTAAAAGTAGAAAAAATAAATACATAACTGTGTAATAACAGTCCATATGAGAGCAAGTCTGTTAAAAGCTATATCAATGTTATAAACTAAATTTACTTAAATATTTCGAGAAAATATGCTGTCAACTCCACATACTACCTTTTGAACAGTAGGGTGCTTAATCACACTGGCAGACTACTGAATGATCATATTTACATTTCCTCCAAAAAAGAATGGGCATATTCAAGCCAGCTTGTCTGACAGTGTTCAGGGTGTGTATCCAAAAGGCCTCACACTGTACGGGCATACAAGCTCTATTGCCCTCTCTATGAGCTCTTGAAATCTGTTCAAATTGTCTGCTGGCCCTTGCTCACAAAGTGAATGGCCACCAGTGCGTTGGTGTTCAGATCCTTGCTCTTATGCTTTGCATCAAGAACAAACAGGCATCTGAACCGTTTTTCTACAAGCTTTTCTTAAAGGGAACAATAGTGTAAGGCAGAGAGCATGGGCAACATAATGGGTATCAATATGCAACCAGCAGATGTGTGGGACAGCATTTGTCAATCTATTTATGGAAAGCCTTTAATATGAATATATATTTCTTTCAGCACCATTTTGCAATAATGGATTTGGCTGTGAAAAAGATACATTGATGTTGTCTTCATGATATGAGAGGGCTTTGAAAACTCATTGATCACATTTGTTGAGATCATTTATTCCCCTTCCCAGGTATCTTTTTTTAATATTGAATTTCCTTGTAGCCAGATAAAACTTTTTGATGTAGTAATGGGAGATGGGTCAGATCTCGGCTTACAAAAACCCATTGATTGCAAAATCTTGCTGCATTATAGTAGGGATCCTCTCCCTGCACCCACTGTCACATTTTAAACAGTGCAAATGTCGAGGGCTCCTCTCTGTGAATGAGAAAACTACAAACTGCAACCGCAGAAGACAGGCTTGTAGTTCTCAATAGACTGCTTGTAGTCCGTTATTTCTTTTTCCAGCTTTGCAACTGAAAGTCTGCTGATGATCTGCTGCTCACAGGTGCAAAGCTTTTCAGGCTCCTGTAGGAAAAAATAAATGCACATTTTTTTTTTGCAAAAATATGTGAATTTCTTATTTTTTTTACCAAAAGGGTAACTTAGCCTTTAAAAAAAGGCACATTCTTATGCCTGCTTTATGGATGAGAGGTAAATATTATCATTCAGTAGTCTGTCTGTGAATGTCAGTGGCTATTCAGTGTGATTTAAAGGAGTTGTAACGGAAGAAGGTTTTTTTTATCTTAATGCATTTTATGCATTAAGATAAAAAACCTTCTGTGTGTAGCAGGACCCCCCCTAATTACTTACTTGAGTATCTCACTCCAGCGATATCCACGAGTGTCTTGGCCATCCAGGACACTCCTCCTGATTGGCTGAGGCACAGCAGCGGTGCCATTGGCTCCCACTGCTATCAAGTAAGTCAGCCAATCAGGGGAGAGATAGGGTGGCACGGGTTAGGGTTCCATGTCTGAATGGATACACGGAGCTCTGACTCAGGTGCCTCCATAGAAAGCTGCTGGCTGAGGGGGTACTTGATAGGAGGGAGGGGCCGGGAGCAACAAAGAGGGACCCGAGAAGGAAAGGATCTGGGCTGATCTGTGCAAAACAAACTGCACAGAGTAGGAAAGTATAACATGTTTGTTTTTTTGTTTTTTTTAACGAGCCTTTACAATCACTTTGGGTACCTTTTCTAATTTCCAAAAGGTAGTATGCTGAATTGAGTGTATTCGCACTATAAAATACATGGATTCAGGAGCTACTGATTAAGGTGAGGGAATATGCTTAGCAAATATGGGCAAGTACTCTCCATGAATTACAGACTATACAAAAAACTTGTACAAAAACATAAAGGTTAGAGATTGGGGTGTGTGGTCTGCCCTATACACTGTGTGCAGAATTATTAGGCAAATGAGTATTTTGACCACATCATCCTCTTAATGCATGTTGTCTTACTCCAAGCTGTATAGGCTCGAAAGCCTACTACCAATTACACCAGTTTTATGAGTAAACGGATTATTAAGACGTGTGTCACATATCCCGTCTGGTGTGTGGGGTTAGAGATTGGAAATACAAAAACATGTTCAAAAAACATATCAGACATTAAGTACCTCTCATGAACGGGTATAAACGATTCGTATAAGGGAGTGGAATTAGTCATCGAGGACTTAGGTACATAAAATATCACGCTTATGTGAGTTAAGTCGTATGATGGAAAACCTTTAATCTTTTCCATGGGTTTCACTAACATTTCCGAGCAATTTTTTTTGTTTTTTTGTTTGTACAATATGAAAGGATGAGACACGTCAAAC